>VXAV01006808.1:53196-73486 GCA_013399715.1 Alectura lathami | reverse complement strand
CCCTGCTTCCTCTGCCTATACTTTGCCTTCTTTTCCCTCAATTTGTNTGTCCCTAAGCACAGCTTCCCAGGAGATGTCTTCCAACAACTCCTTAAACAGCCTGAAGTTTGCTTTCCTGAAGTTCTGTGTCCTGACTCCACTCCTTGCCAGGCCCACACTCCTCAGGATAACAAACTCAACTTGGACATGGTCACTGCAGCCCAGGCTGCCTCCAATCTTCACCTCTTTGACCATCCCCTCCACACTGGTGAGCACTAGGTCCAGCAACACCACCTCTGGTAAGTCTGTTCAATACCTGAACCAGAAAGTTATTGTCGATGGACTCCAGCAGCCTCCTGGATCACTTGCAGCTTGTCATGTATCTAAGTTGTGTTTTTTTTGGTTTTAATTCAAATCAGACTCCTCACTCTTTGTATTTCCATAAGTGTTTTTGTTACAGCCTATTGCAGAAGTGGGGCCTTGTGTTTTAATCTAGGTATGGAACTCAGTGCAGCTTTACATGTTAGAACAGCACAGCTCCAGTTGTACTATGGTTGTACTATGCTTTACTGTCTACATTGTAAATTGTTATGCCATTCTAATTTCTATTTTTTTTTTCAGCACAAGTTGATTGTTTTGTTTTGTTTTTTCTTATGTGATATTTTTATAGAACAATTTATTTTGTAATTGACTGCAGCAAAAGTCCTTAGGACTAAACTCATGAACTCAATAAAGTGAAATGTGAGGTCTTGTACATGGGTTGCAGCAACCCCTGCTATCAGTGCAGTGTGGGGGATGAAAGGATTGAGCAGAGCCCTGCTGAAAGGGACTCAAGGGTACTGGTGGACGACAAGCTGAACATGAGCCAGCAGTGTGCTCTCACAGCCTGCAAATCCAACTGCATCCTGGGCTGCATCAAAAGAAATGTGGCCAGCAGGTCAAGGGAGGTGATCCAGCCCTTTTACTCTGCGCTGGTGAGACCCCACCTGGAGTACTGTGTCCAGATGGGCAGTCCTCAGTACAGGAGGGACATGGACCTGTTGGACTGCATCCAGAGGAGGGCCACAAAAGTGGTGGAGCATCTCCCCTGTGAGGACAGACTGAGAGAGTTGTGTTTATTCAGTCTGAAGAAGAGAAGGTGCCGGGCACACCTGATAGCGGCCTTGCAGTATCTAAAGGGACGCTACAAGAAAGAAGGGGACAGACTCTTTAGCACTGTCTGTTGTGTTAGGACTAGGTGAAATTGTTTCAAACTGAGAGATGGGAGATTTAGACTGGATACAATCAAAATGCTTATATATTTTTTTCATATGAAAGACTATAACAGGGCTGGTTTGAAAATGGATTTATTTATTTATTTATTTATTTTAAATGAATCTTTTAATTATATGTGAATATGTAGGAATACTTTCTGGATATTAGATTTTGATTCTGACTTTTTGTCTGTTATTTTGTTTTGTTGTATTTCTTTTTAACTATATATTTTTTTTCACTTTAGGCCGTCAAAATATTACCAGGCATCAACCTCAAAAATTAAAATCAACTTTTTCTGTTTCAATAAAAATATTAACTTTGAATTAAGCCTTCTTAATTTTATTTTTCTTCTTCTTCTTTCTGAATGTCTAGAATATGCAGACATTTTTGCAGAGTATAGAAGATATTATTATATCTAAAATTTGTTCATGTTATTTCCTCAATATTTGGAAGAAATGGATCCCAGTGGGCCTTTTTTTCCCTTTCTTCTTGATTTCAAACTGTATTATCACAATAAACATATCTAGGAAAGTGTTCGGTTGTGAGTATGACTTCCATTAAAGTGGGGTAAAAATAATTAAATCCTGTTACCATATAAAAGGATACATACCAAATAAAAGGATAGCAAATATAGAAGTGGTTAATGTGTGATAATTATTGAAATATCTTTCTCGTAAAATACTTTATGATTCAAAGAAAATATCTTAAGCTGCAGTAGTACAGGGACAACAACTAGCTTGATTTCTATAGTTTTTACTTGTTCATCTGATCAAAATATATAATAATAAGCTTGGGTACTGGTAATATTTTAAATACTGTCTGAGTTTGGAGATCTGGAGGACACTTGGATTGTCTGGAAAAATGTAGGTCTGCCGCTAAATGAGGTGTACGCCCTGGTAATGGAGGACATGAAGAAAACAGAGTTACTGAATTTCTTCTTTGCTTCAGCCTTTACTGCTGAGGAATCCTAGACCCTACAGGCCAGTTAACTTCACCTCTGTCCCTGAGAAGGAGATGGAACAGCTTATTCTGGACGTCATCTCCAAGCAAGTGGAAGAAAAGCTTACCAGTAGTAGTCAACATGGATTCACCAAGAGAAAATCACTCTTGACCAATCTGGTAGCCTTCTGTGATGTCATGACTGGCTGGGTAGGGAGGGGAGAGTAATGGATGTTGTCTACTTTGACTTCAGCAAGGCTTTTGACACTGTCTCCCACTACATCTTTGTAGGTAAGCTTAGGAATTATGAAATAGATGAGTGGACAGTGAGGTGGATTGAGAACTGGCTGACTGGCAGAGCTCAGAGGATTGTAATCAGCAATACAGAGTCCAGTTGGAGGCCTGTAGTTAGCTGTGTTCCCCAGGGGTCAGTACTGGGTCTGCTGTTGTTTGAAATCCTCGTTAGTATCCTGGATGAAGGGACAGAGGGACAGAGTACACCCTCAGCAAGTTTGCTGACGCTACAAAGCTGGGAGGAGTGGCTGACAGACCAGAAGGCTGCCATTAAGTGAGACCTGGACGGGCTGGAGAGCTGGACAAAGAGGAACCTTATCGGGTTCAACAAGGGCTAGTGTAGAGTCCTTCTCCTGGGAGGAATAACTGCATACATCAGTACAAGTTAGGGGCTGACCTGCTGAAAAGGAGCTCCAAGGAGAAGGACCTGGGGTCCCAGTTGACAACAGGTAATCTATGAGCCACTTGTGTGACAGAGCACTGGAACAAGTTACCTAGAGAGGTTGTGGTGTCTCCTTCTCCACAACTTTTGACTTTGGAGTCAAAACTTGCCTGCATGCTTTCCTGTGCAGTCTACACTAGGGAATCTGCTTTAGCAAGGGCGTTGGACTAGAGGATCTCCAGAGGTCCCTTCCAACATCTACGATTCTATGTGATTCTGTGTGATTTCTTTTTCCAGACATTTAGTGTAATTTTTCCATCCTGGACATTTCTGAGTATCTATACTTAAAATTTTAGTTAGAGGAATTCATTAGAATCATAATATTGGTAAATAGAATTTAACAATCTAATACTTTTATTGAAACTCACTAAAATGTATTTGTTAAAGTATATTTTAACAAATAACATACATCTTCAACACTTCCTTCCAATACTTCCCCAGTACTTTCATCAGTATTATTTGCAAGACAAATTTTTTATTACCTCAGTGCTTTCAACCAAAATCTGTTGTTGCTAGGGTTTTGTTTACTCTTTAATATTTATTGATTATTATTATAAATAATTTTCCAATATAAACTTCAAAACTTGCAATTTTATAGCTGTTTTCTATTCATAAAAAAAATAGCAAACAAACAAACAAAAAATAAATTATCCTTTTTATGTTTCAAATGTATTCAGCAAATTCACTTGCACTCTTTATGTTTGCATGAACCTAATTATTCAGTGCTAAATCACTGGGTATCTGAATAAGATAAAAACTATGCAGTTTATATATGCAGAGCATATAAGAAATGAGGTACATTTTTCATGGTTGCTCTCATTTGGCAGTATGTTCTGCCAAATGGCTATTGATTGACCAACAGTGGGAAACTTACATTTGTTCTCAATAAGCCTTTCTAGCGATGATACTGAACTAAAGTTAGTGTACTGCTGCAACACCTCTGATTTTAAGAGTAGTGTCTACACTGAGTAATCAAAACAAACAAACAATCAAACAAAAGCACCTAAATATTTAAGTGCATTAGCTGTTAGTAGTCCTTTCAGCTCCTGACTTCCACAGAAAATAAAAATAAATACCTTTTTTCAAACTTCAGATAAACAACTTTTAAGCTGTTGTCTCCTTAGACAAGTATTGGTTGAGGTACACATTTCCTTGGGAAAAAAATAATAATCTGTATAAGCATTAAATTAATCCTATTCTAACAATCAGCATAACCTGCTTTTACAGGGATTTGGCTGTGGGACTAGACTCCCAATACGTGGTCCAAACATTGTTCTAATTCTGATTGTGTGTTTATTTACCAGAACATTTATTTTGAAGCAGGTAGATCTTCAGCAATTCTGAATGATTTATTTATCAATCACTTCAATATTACCATCTTCACATTTTAAAAATTTTAACACTTTTCCCTTGTTTGTACATCCATGGAGTTTATCTGTTTCTCTGCACTCTCTCATGCTTTTGTTTTGTGATTGTTTTGGCTGCTTATCATCACAAATTATCATTACAGTTTAGTATCCCTCCATTATGTTCTACCTGCAGTATTCATTACATTTGTATTTACTGCTTGTCACAGGTATTAATAGACATTCTAGGCAACCATATTGTCATGGTTGAAAACAGAGTTAAGGAAAAACGGAGTATTCCATAGCATACACATCACAGCACCCTGCTCTCTGGGAAAAGGGGAGGGGGGCGAGAGGGAAAAGCCACGGTTTGCGGAGATGCGTCGGGCTGGCGCGCGGCCACACCGTGCGGGCAGGCACGCGCAGGCATGGTGGGGCGGGTTCTGGTTCTCGGGGGTCTGGCTCTGGGCGGTTGGGCTGGCGCATGGGTGAGAACTTGCCTTTTTCTGTAAGGTAATTGTTCTACTCCAAATCTTTTACATTCAAATTTACTATTGTAGTAAAGTTAGTTATATTAACTCTCGAGTTCTACCTTTTATTTTCCTCTCACCTTCCCTCATTCCCCCACTGATACTGGCCACTGGCAGCACGCTGGCAGCCTCAAGCTTGCTCTCCAGAGGGGGAGGGGAAAGTGAACTATTGTTGTGACATATCGAGGGTTTAAACCACAACAGTATCTACATACAGAAGACACACATTCTTTGAAAGAAAATGCTTTTTCATGAAGACGCAAAAAGAATAGATCCTAGAACAACTACATAAAAAGTTAAGACAGAAACTGAAAAATGTTAGATTAGGTTCCTTTAGGAAAAAGTCTGCATCCATCAGAGTAATCTTTGCTTCCATTTTTTTAACTCTAACTGAATTCTCTATACTTCTGAGTTTTTAGGAACTAGAAATTTGCTTTGGGTGATAAAGTTAAAGGAAGTTACTGGTAATTTTAGAAATATGCAGGAATGTAAAGAAATCTATATTCTAGGTGCTTGCAAACCAGAAATATTTTTGTTCTCAGACTTTCATTTTTCTACCTGTCCTCCTTTCCTTATCTCCTTTCCTTATCTCTCTTCCTTTCCTGTATCTTGCACACTATATTTTTTTTGTTTTCCACTTTTATGCACTTTTTCATGTTATATGTGTATATAATATATATATAGTAATATACTTCTTCATATTTATATACTTCTCTATATCCCCAGCTTTCTTTCTCTGTTTTCTTCAGAAGTATTGTCAGCCTCATTAATTTTACTGATTTGGAAATGTACAAGGTTTATGTATTAAGGAAAAGGGAAGAAAAAACCTTGAGATAAATGTTTTTTACATCTTTTAAATAATGTTTATATGGTTATTCGTAGTGAAACTGAGGTCACCAAAATCTATCTTTTGGTTTCTTACAGATTATAATTTATTCAAGTAATATTTAAATATTATTTTTTCTCTCTCTATGATCACAAAACGTGACTTTTCATTCTGAAAAGCTAGGAGTTTGCTTTTCTCTTGTAAAAGAGTGTTATGGATTACAAAATGCTAATTACTTCAGTATAATTGGAACCACTGATTGTAACTAGGCATCTTCAAAGGCCTTGTTTCCTCAGAAGAAAATAAAAGAACATTCTGACAGTGATTGTTTTAAAATGATACAGGCTGCTTGTGATTGACTGATAAGCCTTTAGTATTGAAATTACCTCAGAATATGCTGTATCTCATAAAAGTTTCATACCACAAGCAAACTTTTATAACTGATGATGAAAAGTAACCTAAAATTATTCATCCTACTTTTAAAATATCATCAAAATTTCTACAGAAAAGTATATTTGAAAGCTGTTAATTTGTACAAAACAACATTTATGGAGCCTCATCTTAATCTTCATGTAAGTTGTTGCTATAATTTATTTTTCTGGTGATATAACTTGACAGAGAGATGTTATGGAACTAAATGGACAAGCATGTGGATTAGGAACTGGAAAGGTAATTTAGGAGTCAATGTGGTGTATAATGATGCACATTATTACTAAAGTACTAAATATTGTGTAGAACATTACTGATACCAAATAATGCAGCTTCTGCACCTGGATTCACTGCTGAGGTGCCAAACTTCATTTTGTACGAAGAGAAAATGAGTTTCAATTTCTAGTGCAGTGCTCACCTTGGCGAGTGGGGTTGGCTCCCTACTTAGCCATTCTCTCACACCTCCTCATCAACAACAACTTGGAGAGAAACAAAAATGGGAAATTTCATAGGTCAAGATAAAGACAGGGATTTAATTTTTAACTGTTTTCATTTGTTCTGAGGAAATTGTAGAAGAATATCGTGGTTTCATAAAACAAGTAGGTCCATAAAAGTTTGAGGGCAGAGTAAAAAATAAATGATTTTTTGCTTGGTTTTCCTTGGAGAAATGAATACATTAAAAGATCATGAAGACCACTCATTTGAGAAATATTGAAAAATAAATATTACTTTTTGCTTAGATTTAGTAATGAAAGTAGGAGTATTTTTAGAATGTTTTAAAATGTTTTATAATGAAGTGAAGGTAATTTGTGATATCTATATAGTACATAACAATACTAGACAGGTTCAAAACTTTCTTGTGTTTATCAGACTTCCAAGTATGCTGTCTATGAAGCGATATGGATATTTTATTATGCATATAAATTCACTAATGAAATATAGATACAAACCAATACATATTCAGAAGTACTCAAATATAAATCACTTAAAAAGCTCATTTGTCAAACTTGTGTCATCTGTAAGCCTAAAAACAAACAGAAAATGAAATCAATGTATATGTCAATTTCTGTACTCCAGATATTAGAAAAATAAATCTAAGTTAAAATAAGAAAGAAAAAGAAAATCCCTCCTACTTTATCTAAAGTGTTCAGGACACCTCTACTGTTCCGTCCTCCCCTCTCCACTCTTACTGCGTAAGACAAATATATTTATTTATTTATTTATTTATTTGGCTTGGGTTGGAAGGGACCTCAAAGATCATCTAGTTCCAACCCCCCTGCTGTGGACAGGGCTGCCAACCCCTAGATCACTAGATCAAAGTGCCCAGGAACCCATCCAGCCTGGCCTTGAACACAGCCAGGGATGGGGCATCCACAACTTCTCTGGGCAGCCTGTTTCAGTTGTACTCAGTAAATAGCATTATTGTAAATTTCAATTGTGCATTTTATTTCTAAATGATCAAGTATTCTTAGAGGAGAATAATGAAAAAAAAAATACTGAAAAGAATAAGTATTAGCAATTGCAAATATTAATAAATAAAATATATACTTCCTGTGGTGTTTCAAGATATGTATTTTATGATAAAATGTGGTATCCCATTTTGTTTAGCCAACTTACATGTTTAATAAGCTCTTTTTTATCTGCAAAGATTAGCATAATTAGGTAGTAACTAAACTGGTTTTATCACTGAATATTTTTATACTATCTGTGAAAATGGCTGTTGTTTCATATCACTATTGTATGGCTGAAAGAGGGAGGGGAAGAAGAATCTGCATTTCCAATTTGAGTGAGTGAGCTTCTCTTCAGCATTTAAATAGAGTGAATCAATTATCTCAGAATATATATGAAGATAACTTTGTCTTTGCAGATAATGAACTGTTTTTAGTAATGAAACTGAAAAATTATTACTAATAATGAGGATGTGAATGAAATAGAATTTTACAGCACCTCTCCTGGCAAAAATACTACATAAATCATAGGGTAAAAAATAAACAGAGAAAGTCAAGGACCTTAAAGCAATATAGAATATATGCTTGTATAATGTAAATGTACAATGGATAGTTCATGAAAGTTTAAGTTCATATTAACTTATACATGTGGAAGCAAATTTTCTGTGCTAAAGGATTTAATCAATGTTGTAAATTACAGTTGTTCAACATAATATGTTAATAAAGAATCAATTATTTAAGGATGTTATGGGGGGGTCATGACAAAGACCTTCCTGAAGTCCAGGCAGATGACATCAGTGGCTCTTCCCTTGTCCACTGATGTAGTTAGGCCATCACAGAAGGCCACTAGGTTGGTCAAGCAGGACTTGCCTTTGGTGAAGCCATGCTAATTGTCTTGCATCACCTCCCTGTCTTCCATGTGCCTTACCATAGCTTCCAGGAGGATCTGTTCCATGATCTTCCCTGGCACAGATGTGAGACTGACAGGTCGGTAGCTCCTCAGTTCATCCTTTCTACCCTTCTTGAAAACGGGTGCAACATTGCCCTTTTTCCACTCACCAGGGACTTCACCATACTGCCATGGCTTCTCAAATATCATAGAGAGTGGCTTGGTGACTGCATCACCTAATTCCTTCAGGACTCTGCCACGCATCTCATCAGGACCCATAGACTTATGGATGTTCAGGTTCCTCAGGTGGTCGTGAACCTGATCCTCACAGTGGGAGGGACATAACTTCCCCAGAGCCCACCTTCTGACTCATCCACTTGAGGGATGTATGAAGAACAGTTGTTGTTGTTGAAGACTAAGGCAAAAAATTTGTTGAGTACCTCAGCCTTCTCCCTGTCTGTTCCTACCAACCTGCCTGTGTTGCTCACTAGGGTTGGGTATGCTTTCTTGGACTTTCCCTTTCTGGTTGATACACCTGTAGAAGAAGCCTTTCTCATTCTTCCTTGCATCCCTTGCCAAGTCCAGTTCCAATTCAGGGCACATTTTAAGAATCTTAGTCCTCTAAGTGCTTTGAAAACAATACTCTTGACATTTGATTTGGTATTTTATTTACCCTGGTGAAATGAATATACTAAAGGATCTAGTATACCTTGTTAAAATTTAGATTTTTTTTTTCAATGGAGCATGCCAATACTTAGCAATTTATTAGAAATAAACCTATCAGTGTTACCACGCTGATGAGCTACATACTTCCATATTGGAAATATAAATAAGAAAACAGAGGCAGATATTATAGTTTGCAGCAGATTTTTCAGAAAAAAAAAAAATATATATATATATATATATAGCTTATGTTTCCACTAAATATTGTTGTAAGAAAGGATGAAGAAAAAAATCTCCATTAGATCTAAGTATATAAAAAGTCTTCTGAAATTTTTTTTAAAAATTGGCCAAACTTTTACTATTTCATTTGAAAAAGATTAATCTGATTTGAAATAAGAAGCTGGCTATATTTAGGACAACTGAGTATTCAGATTCAAAGTAACTGAAATACTTCTGTGTACAATATTGTTTGCTTGCAAAATGCTTATTAGCTCAGTTTCTCAGACATTACTTAACGAGATAGGATAGCCTTTCTTAAGGAAATAAGGAGAAAATGTCATTATTCTTGCTGTTTCTATAAATTCTTATCTGTTCTTAGAAGTGTTTTTAGTAGCTAGAAATGAAAGACTAAACTAGCTACAGCTCTATGATTTAGAGTGGAAACCGGCAGTTCAAAGAAAGAAAAAAGTTTACAATTTTCTGAATATAATGTGAAGGATTAGGACAAAAATAAAATAAATTCTCAGTGGCTAGTATGTTGTTGTGCTTTTACTACCAAAATCCGAAAAAAGGAATAAACAAAACCATCAAAATTTCAGCTGAAATACTAGTGAATACTTGGTGCTATTGCGAATTATTTTTCTCATATATGTATTATTAAATCAGTATTTAATCTGTCTCTAGGTTCATGAATTTCAAGTCTTTTAATAAGAATTTTGTTTCTAAATCTTTAACTTCAGTAAAGATTAACAATGTCCAAGAAGGAACTTTAATGGAGTGAGGGACTGTGTACACATCCATACACACTTATTATATGCACACAGAGGAAGAAGTCTTTCAGCTGAAGGCATATTTAAAGAAGATAACAAATATCACTTAGTAAAATGATACTTCTAAACCCTGAGAGTTGACAGCCCTCCATCATGTTTGAAAAGTCGTGGCTGCCAGGTGAGGTCCCCGGTGACTGGAAAAAGGTAAACAACACTCCCATTGTTAAGAAAGGGAGAAAGGAAGACCCAGGGAACTACAGGCCGGTGAGCCTCACGTCTGTGCCGGGAAAGATCATGGAGCAGATCCTCCTGGAGAAGATGCTAAGGCACGTGCGAGATGAGGAGGTGATCCGAGATAGCCAGCACGGCTTCACCAAGGGCAGGTCGTGCCTGACCAATCTGGTGGCCTTCTATGATGGAGTCATGACATTGGTGGACCAAGGGAGGGCGACAGATGTCGTCTACCTGGACTTGTGCAAGGCCTTTGACATGGTCCTGCACCATATCCTTATCTCTAAACTGGAGAGATGTGGATTTGATGGGTGGACTGTTTGCTGAATGAAGAACTGGCTGTATGGTCGCAGCCAAAGGGTTGTAGTCAATGGCTCTATGTCCAGGTGGAGGCCGGTCATGAGCGGTGTCCCCCAGGGGTCCGTCTTGGGACCGGTGTTCTTCAACATCTTTATGGACGACTTAGACAGTGGGATGGAGTGCACCCTCAGCAAGTTTGCTGATGACACCAAGCTGAGTGGTGCAGTTGATAGCCCTGAAGGAAGGGATGCCATCCAGAGGGACCTGGACAGGCTGGAAAAGTGGGCCCACCAGAACCTGATGAGGTTCAACAAGGCCAAGTGCAAGGTGTTGCACTTGGGTCGGGGCAATCCCAGGTATGCGTACAGACCGGGAGAGGTACTCCTTGAAAGCAGCCCTGCAGAGAAGGACTTGGGCGTTGTGATGGACGAAAAGCTGGCCATGAGCCGGCAGTGCGCTCTTGCAGCCAGGAAGGCCAATGGCATCCTGGGCTGCTTAAAAATTGGGGTGGCCAGCAGGGAGAGGGAGGTGATCGTCCCCCTCTACTCTGCCCTTGTAAGGCCTCACCGGGAGTCCTGTGTCCAGGCCTGGGGCCCCCAATACAGAGGGGATGTGGAGTTGTTGGACTGAGTACTGAAGAGTGCCACCAAAATGATCAGAGGGCTGGAGCACCTCTCCTATGAGGAAAGGTTGAGGGAGTTGGGACTGTCTAGCTTGGAAAAGAGAAGGGTCTGGGGAGACCTCATTGCGGTCTTCCAGTACTTGAAAGAAGTTCACAACTAGGAGGGGGACTGACTTTACACGGGTGGATAATGGTGGGACAAGGGGGAATGGGCTAAAGCTGAAAGAGGGGAGGTTTAGTTTGGATGTTAGGAAGAAGTTCTTCGCTGAGAGAGTGGTGAGGCACTGGAACAGGCTGCCCAGAGAAGCTGTGGATACCCCATGCCTGGCTGCATTCAGGGCCAGGCTGGATGGGTTCCTGGGCAGTTTGATCTAGTGAGCTAGTGGTTGGCAGCCCTGTCCACGGCAGGGGGGTTGGAACTAGATGATCTCTGTGGTCCCTTCCAACCCAAGCCATTCTATGATTCTATGATTAAACCTTTTAACACAACACTGGCATTTTCAGAAATTCTGAATTTAATATTATAAGATTATTACAGTGAAAAAGTGGTATTTTGTGATCCTCTGAAGTTGCCTGCTGTAATTTGTTAATCTTCCCTGTTTTCAGGTTACTCTTACACAACTGCAGCATACAAACACCTAACAATCAATGTCAAGGGAATTTCTCCTAAATTAAACCATCCACATCAGATTATTTTAAAGCAGTTATTTTGTTGCAATTCATTTTTATGGGTTTTATGACTCATTAAAATACTTCAGTGCCTCAACTCAGATGACAGATGTTTTCTGCACTGGGCATTTTATTTTGAGGAAATATATTTTTCAGAAAGTTTTCTGAGACTCTGATATGAAGAAAAAGCTTATATGGTTTTCTGTGACCTTGGAAGCTGGGCTTTGTGACTCAAGCTTTCTGACTACAGATGTGCTTGCAGAATCTGTTAAGATCTAATACATAGATTTAAAATTTGTCTGTTGTCTTGGTCCCCATTTCTGTGATGAGGTGGGTGGTATTCTACTGCAGAGTCCTTTATGTGAAGCACCTGCAAAAACTGGTGTCCGCGTAATTGCATGCACTGGACATGGCCAGCAGTGTTGTGGTGGAAGGGGGACATTGATCAGGATGTGGCTGGAGATGGCTCAGGGAGGAGGCATTCTGTGACAGAGGAGATGCAGCCCAGAGCAACTGTGGTCCTGGGACAGGGGTATCCCGGGGGGACTATGGCTGTGGGCAATCCATGTTTCAGCATAGGGAAAGGAGTGAAAGGTGAGGAATGCTGTGCTGAAGACATTACACCCCTACTTCGGCTGCCCGACCGTTGAAAGAGCTAGGAGGGACTGAGCATATACCATAGCAAAAGCTAAGCTAAATGCTAAGGCTAGGAAGGGAGGAGTAGAGGTTCTTGCCTGAAATTGAACCCGGGGAAGTGTTAATTTAATTTTTTGGTTTTGTGTGGTTGATTTTTTTTTTCCCTCAAAATGGACGATCAAATTTTTTGTTAACTGGCAATTATTAAACAAAGTAAGGAGTTAGACTCTTTTGCCTGCAAAACTTAGTACACCACATATGTCTGCTTGGATTTTAGTTTGTCCACAATCAGATTCCATTCATTAAAATGGGGCTAACATCATCATCCTTTTCTTTAGATGTCCACAAAATAAATTCATTAATCTTTTGGTACACTGTCAAAAACGCTGGCTGAAGCAATGAATAATTCTGTTGTTCTGCATGAAACAAAAAGGGGCAGAAAGTGGGCAGTAAGTAAAGTTGAGGGAGGTGAAGTTTTCCTGATTGTTCTTTTGTGATGGACATGCTTCTAAAGGAGGTCCAGAGTCAACAGATCTTTTAGATGTATGTACCCCAGACCACTTTCTCTGCTGAAAACTTTAAGATAAGAAATTCAGGAAACACATAGGTTTCAAAGGGAGCCTTTTATTTAGCCAAGCTTTATAGAAACAGACCTCGTCAGAGGTTCAGGAGAATTGCTATACAAGTTAATATCATTTGTGACTTTTCTTCCATGAAAGATAGCACTGGCCTCTTTTCTATGGACTGTAACTCCATTATTAAAACTTCTGTTTATATTGTTAGTAATTCTGACACATTTTTGAGTATGCACACGTACTCTGGTACTTTCCAAGTGGAGCTCTCAGACAGCCCTCCAGCTACTCAAAATGGCTCATACGTTTTAGCTGGTGGAGTGAGTGAGTTAAACATGATAATTTCACTTCAAAACTAAGCCTGCAGGAATGTATTCAATTCACAGACCATACACAATCATTTTCTTGCTGATATTCTGCTCTGTTAAGAGGCCTGCAGCAATGTCAAATTTGATAGTGTTCCACTCACCAAGCATGGTCAGGGTGATTGGGATAAGAAAAGACAAGACAGACAGTGCTTTGAATAAGTGGTGGAGTCAGAGAGAGGAGTACAAAGCTGTTTCAGCACAGCCAGGGTACCTCCCTCTGTAACTGGGACACTGACAATGACTTAGAAGTGGGATGGTGTGGTACTGTGTCAGGGATTATTTTACTTTGCTAATGTAATACCTTTTATTAATAAACAGCTTGGTGACTAAGTGAAGATAATGATATAGGTACTTTTTTCATATTTAAGCTAAAATGAAAATCGCATTTTTCATTTAATGAAGAGACGTTTAGTGAAAATTGCCAAATTTTTACATTATCAAAAAATAGACTATTATGTAACTGAAATTATAATTCAACATTTATGGCAACCCAATTTTCTATGTGCACAGAAAATCATTGTCGTTCTGCTAGAAATAAAAAAAAAAAAAAAAGGTAATTATCATGAAGACCTTTTACTACAATTCAGGTGGGGCTGAACAACAAATGTTTGCTGTTTGCTACTGTATGATAATGCTTTGCCTGCTACACTCTTTTTGTTGAATCGTAGAATCATAGAATGGCTTGGGTTGGAAGGGACCTCAGAGATCATCTAGTTCCAACCCCCCTGCCGTGGACAGGGCTGCCAGCCACTAGCTCACTAGATCAAACTGCCCAGGAACCCATCCAGCCTGGCCTTGAACACAGCCAGGGATGGGGCAGCCACAGCTTCTCTGGGCAGCCTGTGCCAGTGCCTCACCACTCTCTCAGCGAAGAATTTCTTCCTGATGTCCAACCTAAACCTCCCCTCTTTCAGCTTTAGCCCATTCCCCCTTGTCCTACCATTATCCACCTGCATAAAAAGTCGATCCCCCTCCTGCCTGTAAGCTCCTTTTAAGTATTGGAAGGCCGCAATGAGGTTTCCCCGGAGCCTTCTCTTTCCCAAGCTAAACAATCCCAACTCCCTCAACCTTTCCTCATAGGAGAGGTGCTCCAGCCCTCTGATCATTTTGGTGGCCCTCCTCTGGACCCACTCCAACAACTCCACAATCTCACTTATTTCTTCATTGTGTACTACTTACACAGAATGTGTGTGCATGTGCAATCTTGAAAAAACTACATCTTCTTTCTATGTTTTAGTTATATGAGGAAATGATGAAAGATGTTCCTTTTGGATTTTTAAACTATTTCCTGATGATTTATATCATTTACTGATTACTCATTTAATGTCAATAAGTTTGAGTGCCAATTTTCATGAGAAAAAATACAATTTTTTTCCCCTTCATATAGTTTCACTAAGTATAGGGATCTCTTTGCTGTACATAAAGGTGACTTCAAGAGGAACCTATTCTTTACATATATTCTGGAGTGATAATGTATAGCGAGAAGTGTCTGTTAACTCCTGTGTATTTGGTTTGAGAAACATCACAGGGGCTAACTGAAGAACAATCAAGAATAATCTAAGGAATAAATTTTGTATGCGGAAGAGAACAGAAATAAGCAAGAGCCCCTTGTTATGTAGAAAAGAAAAAGAAAAAGAAAAAGAAAAAGAAAAAGAAAAAGGAAAAGAAAAAGGAAAAGAAAAAGGAAAAGAAAAAGGAAAAGAAAAAGGAAAAGAAAAAGAAAAAGAAAAAGAAAAAGAAAAAGAAAAAGAAAAAGAAAAAGGAAAAGAAAAAGGAAAAGAAAAAGGAAAAGGAAAAGGAAAAGGAAAAGAAAAAGAAAAAGAAAAAGAAAAAGAAAAAGAAAAAGAAAAAGAAAAAGAAAAAGAAAAAGATCAAAAGGAAAAGAAAATGAAAAAAGTAAATAATATAAAAGATTTGGAGTTGCCTTCATATTATTTCAGAAGTGAACTGTAGAATGAAATGTATTTGCATATAGCAGGCTGGTACATACTGACTTTGCGAAATAAAAATGTGAAAGTTCATAATTGGGCTGTGTTCTGGGACATACTATACAAATTCGAGCTTGCTTTACACCTTTAAAGATGTTAAATTTGCACTTCCATCTTGTTGCTTATTATGTCCTGAACCTGTTTACTTGCCAGGTAATATTTATAGTGCTAACAACTTCTTAACTAATAGACATGCAGAATTTTATACATACATACATCAAGTAAAGACTGGGCACCATGTGTGACTTTGACTAAGGAAAGGATTTCTGTTGTGTTTTGGTTTTGTTGTCATTTCAATTAATTAATTCTGTGGAATTTTGGCTCAGTTATTCTTCTTACTATGTTCTTATAGATTCTTGACTACATGCATCTATGGGAGAGTACACTAATTTCCCACAGATACTCTAGAAAGCTTAGAGGAAGCAACTTTTCTAGTCACTCAGTGGATGCACATGCCAGGGTAATGAGATCAAATAATGAGCTATTCATCATCAGAGACCTTTGGGTCTGTTCACATAATGAAGGTTTTGGAAGTGGGTAACCTTTTCATTCTTCACTTCATAGAGTTTTTCTCCTAAATAAGGAGAAAAAAAAAAAAAAAATCTTGCTGTCTTGTTTTACATCTATCAACATACACTAAAAGAAATTTCTGGAAGCAGTGTTGGCAGATAAGTTATTGATAAGGTTGCTCTGGTAGTTTGGGAAAATTGATAGACTAGTTTGCTTCCGTACGTTTAGCTGCTGGATTGATTTTCCCATGAATCAAAAAGCCAGAGGATATTTCTGCATACAAGCTGAGCTGTTTTTCAGGTCTGAATACTGGTGGCACATAGACCAGAACAGAGGTAGTTTTTGTAATGTAAAAATACACTCAGAGCTCAGTCTCCTGGATTTGAATTTGATAGAATTTAAAGATTTTATGTAAGTATGGAAGGCATACTGAGGTATTTAGGAATTTCTGGCATATACTAAACTAGCTGCATATCCATAGACATGTAGGTGATAAATTCAGTTTAAACACTATCCTTTGATTCTGTGGAAGAAAAAATGTGGAAAAGACATTCGTATTTTTGAAGAGTATTTATTAAAGATTATTTTAAGATGGTTTTACCTGCTTTATGTAGATTTATAGTGAAAGTAAGTGTTAAAGAAATGTCTAGAACATCACTTTCAAGTCTTTGCAGCATGAAGTTTGTAGAATAACAATTAAAATTTCACAGGTATTGGCATGGAACTGAATACTCTGCTCTATTCTGTGCCAGTGTTAGGCTACTTACAACAAGACTCTGTAAATGATAAGATAACTAGGAGTCCTGAGTATGGCACCTAGTCTCTCTGCATATAACAGGGACTAGAAGTTGACTGTCTTGCTATATACATTGCAAAGGAATATGTTTGTAAACAATTATTTCTCTGAGGCTGCCAAGAAACATTTACACCTGTTCACAAGTTAGAAAGCTCTGTTATTTGGTTACATGAATTGATTTGGATCCTGCAACCTTTCAAGGACGGATAAATATCATTTTGATCCCTTAAAACAAATTGGTGTCTTGTTAGGCCAGTAGGTCAGTGGTTAGATTTTTCTTGGAAGTATGCGATCTGGACTAAATACTTGCTTTATATTGGAGGATTCAATCTGCATGTCTAACTGCACATGATAGTGTCTTAGGGTTCTCAGGTACCTGATTCCTCTTGCTGCCGCTGTGTTACTGCAAAAAAAAAAAAAAAAAAAAGCTCTCATTAGTCAATTATTTCTTTGTCTGAAAGAGGTCATTAAATTTGATGATAGAAGCTGTCAATGTATGAAAATATACAGCTGAATGGAAGGTGAGANGGGGACTGATAATTAGTTTGGAGCTAAGCAGCCATTGGATAAAATGCAGAAATAATCCTTAGAGATTTGTGCATCCATTTCCAAAGATTGCTTACTTTATTCAAAGCCTGTGAATCACTTATTGGCACTGTCAGTTGGTTATAAACTGATAAAGGACTTTATAAGCACCAAAGATGAATTGAACTTCAATAACAAAATCAGATTATTTTCAGAAGCTCAAGAGTAAAAGTCAAAGATCAAAATATTTAGTGTTATATATATTTTACATTGACGTCACAGTTAGCCAATACCTATTTGAAAGAGCAAACATTTCAGGCCTAAGTGCAGCAGAAGTTAAGATACAATAGAGTAGAAAGGGAAGTTGTTCAGAGGAAGGAATTTTTCATGGTGGATCCATGTGGTGAACTTCCTGTTGTCAGATTTATCACATGAATGGATTTTATCCTCTCATCAAAAACAAGGCTTTCTGATCTGCAAAATTAAATTATTTGTTCTGTGATTATGACATTGAAGACATACCCCTTTACCATTTTTTCTGAAGTCCAAATTCAAAGCTTTACTTTATTCTTCCAAACCCCCAAGTCAACTGCAAGGTCAAAAGGCATGTATGATGTTTGTAGTTTAAATCTCAAGAGTCACAACTTACCAGTACTGGCTGCATGTATATACTTCAAGCACAGCTATCTGCATGCTAATAACTGTTGACCAAAATACAAAGACATGAAACCTACCTGATCATTGACTGACTAATCTCTTTGTCTAAATTTCCCCCAGACACAAGTGAAGTGTTACAATGTTGAAGTCAGGGAAACCACTTGCGCAGATCCTAAGTCTTACACAAGCAGTGGTCTTCATAAAATCTCGAAACTACTCATTCTGAACTCATAGGTAGTCACTTCAATACCTATCATAAATTCATCAGTTATGACATCTTAGATGTGAAACTTTCACTTCATTTTCTGTGCTTTATTTCTGATCCCAAATACTGGGGAGAATTTAGATTTTATACAGCATTGACCTTTTTCTTAATTATAGATGCTTCAATACCTTCTATTGCACATTATGTATTCAGCCCCCTCTGGTAGATGAGATGACATCCATAGCCCCAGAAGTGATGATTACAGATTAATTTATATTGATGAAAATATTGATTTTAAAGACTAGCAACCAGATTCGTTATGGCTCAGAACCTTTATAATCACTTTAATGTGTACACAGAGAATACAGTGTAGATGGAAAATGCTACTACTCACATTTGCTAGAAGGTTTCATTAATTTCACCAAGGTTCATATGGCTATGCAGCATGGAAGATAAAACCTACCAAGCCTTGTATTTAGCTATTACTGGAAAGTACAATATCATCCGAAATACAATTTCACTTTCTGCATTAGCTAAACAAGGTATATTGATGAGACTGAAAGCTACGAACATGAATTGGTAGTAGATAAGAAACAGGTTTCTGCTTCACAGTTGTGGTGTGATTTTTTCTTTTAATGATTAAGATGCATACAGGAACATGTAATATACTTGCTAAGGAATTGTGTAGGTAAATTTTTTTGAAAGACTTCCATTCATATTTTCCTTTATGCAAATTCAGTTTATTTCACACAAATTAACATTACCTTCTAGAGCTTTACTATGTGCATTCACAGTGTTAACATTTTAACTCATACACTTAGACGAATACAATATGATAAAATATAAGCCAATCTGAAATAATTATATACCACGAGGATTTCCGAGAATACAAAATTTCCTACAACAATGGTTAGTGTTACATCATGATATTAAAAACATATGGATACCATATATTGGTCAGTTGGGTGGAACGTTATACTGCATTTCTGATCACTATGAAACTGAGACTTTGTTAATTTTTTTTGATAAAGTGTAATATTCAGGAAGCAGTTTGAGAACGTGATATTTTCAAAATGTATGTATCCTACTTGTTCAGGAACAGCACTTGTGCATTTATGTCAAGACAATCATTGAGACACTCAGATTTAAATGTTGTCTGGTTTATGATTTCCTGAGTCAGCCAAGAACGTCATCTTCATCAAGTTAGTATATTACACCAAAAAAAAATTCAAGCAAAGATGAGATTCTTTTCCCACTTTTTTTTGTCTTTCTGGTGTGAACTATTTGCAGAAAACTTGTTGGAAATTAGAAGACTAACATTCTTAATTATGAAAATTGCATTTCTTCTTCTACTCACATAAAAGCTAATGCAAAAAAAAAAAAAATCTAATTTTCTATTAATTATTTTGAGGGATCATTATTTTGAAATGCCACTTTTCAAAGATGTCTTTCAGATTATTCTCCAACCAGTTGTCTTCAAAGAGCCAAGCTTCTAATTCTTTTTTGTACACCAATAAAAACTGTCCGTAGCCTGGAATGAGTCAGATTTTGGTTTATGAAAAATTTAAAATATCAGTAAAACTTCAGTGTAAACAAGTGATTTGTTTTCATTTTTTGTTCATGTAGGCGGATGACAGAGAGGTGGATAAAGGAACAAAAGAGATTTATTTTCTTTTTTTTCATCTGTGTCTTAGATCATTGACATATGAGCAATCTAGAAATGTTTATTCCAGTATAAGTGGGTGCCTAGTTCTAAGAAGTATAAAGCGTACATCAAGAAAAAGAACATTTACTCCTCACAAGTAGCGTTTTTCATTGTGGTTTTTTTTTTTCCTATATCTTTAGTTTCTTCTTTCTTTTTTCTTTGCCTCAATGACAAGAAACTACACAAAATATTAATGATAACAAAAATGATTTTGGGAAGAGAAGAAATCTTTCCAAAAGATGTAGAATTAGTGGTGTATTTGACTAAAACAAATTTGATGTAACCATATTGACTAAAATGTTAAAAATGTAAGTACATATGATTATTGAAAGAATATTAGAAATGTAATTCATATATGGATATATTTTTAAAAGAAATATCAAAGAGGAAATGCTTATGAGACATTTTAACAACATATTATTAGTAAGATTTAGTAAGTTTCTTTTCTGTTTACAATAGAAGATAGTTTTTATTTAAC
>VXAV01006808.1:32097-44831 GCA_013399715.1 Alectura lathami | reverse complement strand
ATGAGGTACATAGCTGCTAAATGGCCCAGCACTTGATGAGGTCAATGAGAACTTTTGTATTATTAGAAATTAGTCTGTGGCTTGGTGTGGAGGAGTCATCAAGGAGAACATTCTATTCAGATAACAATAGCTGAATTTGAAGCAGTGTAGGATTTAAAGTTTCAAAGCACCATTTTTATTGCCTTTGTAAACTTTGTTTAACAGTTTAGTTAGACATTTTTTCAATAATTATGTATGTTCACATTATCTTAAATAAACCAAATCTTAGATGAATTATTTCTTCTGAAAATATATATTTCTGCTGCCTTTCCTTGTGTAAAGTTACTTGATCTCAGGGTAAATAACCTCATTTTCTATGAATGAACTGCTTCCCTAGCTGTGTTTTTTCACTGACAAACAGACATGGAAAATTCAAACATGTAACTCTAAGTGCAAAAAGCTGAAAGGAGTGTATTTGTTACAACTTTTCTAAACAGCTCTAGAATGGAGTTCTGTGTTCAAAAAGTTCCAGGCAAGTAGCCTGAGAAAAGTCTTCATCAATATCTGTGTTTTAATGGAAAGTTATGTCCTGTTAGCTAAAAGGAGGGTAGCATCTTTTTTCTTCTGCAATACTACTACTAACAGGTCTGACAGGTGATTTATTTTTTTTTCTTCTTTCCCTTTGGACAGACTTAGTGAGGCTTGCAAACTCTTTCAGATGATAATGTTTCTAATTGCTTTTTTTCCTCTAGATTGTTGACTGTAGCTCAGCTAGTGATGGTTGGCCAAGCATGAATGGCTCTAGGTGCTGCCCATGAGTGTGAAATTTCAGTTCTGCTCTATCTTTGACATCCATCTCCCACTTTATCTCTCTTATATGGGTTGTACTATTTCAAAGTTATTATCAAAATATCTGTCCATTATCCGCTTCCTTTTTCTTTCAGTGTGGGCTAGATAGCATTCTTTTCTAGGTGAGTTCAAATCGCTCTAACAAGAATTAGTTTTAGAATGGTTTGCTTTTCATTATTTTAACCTGAGGTGTCCAGATCCCAGACAGAACATAATCACTTGCTGGTGAGCTGTTATTTCTATTGGTTTCAGACTATCGGAGTGGAATTTCAACTTTACATCATGATGATATATATCCTACTAATCATAGATCAGTAAGTTTTCTTTTTACACATAATTGAATTATTTGTGTGTTTCATTTTACAGGAATTTTAAAATAAGTTCTCATTTCTCCAATACAATTCAGTGCTAATCCTTATTATGAGAAAATGTATTTTTATTTTGACAACATTGTTTTTAGCTTGAATATACAAAGTACAGTGTTGTTTAAGTTTCCTTCTCTTGTCCTCCACAATTCTTAAGATTCAGTCCTGGTTAGGCTATTGTTAGCCTAAACAACTCCTACAAATAAGGATTATGTTTTCTTTTGTTTTCCACTACCTCTGTCAGATCATGTGGCTCTGTGTGATTGACTAAGTACAAACTCCTGAAGCCAACGAAATCTAAGCTAAAAAAAATAATAATATTGCAATAGACTTTTTAAAACAACTTCTTAAAATTTGAGAGTAAATTAATTTATCTGCAAAAGACATATGGATATTTCTCAGTATCATTGCCTTATCTTTTCCAAATTATTAATCAACTAATCTAATGTCAGATAACATTATAATGAATCTTCTAATATGATATCAGTCAAGTTACTGTCCCAGAATCATCTTAAATTTGTAAATATACGTAGTCAAAATTGTCATATCAGAAGTAAATGTAGGGTAGAAATCTTATCTGTGATAAAGATTTACATTATCCTCCGTCTAAAAGGGAAATAACATCAGCATAGTTATGCTGAAAAACACTTCTGAATTTTCAATGATTTATGAACGTACATATTATATGCCTGAACTTTATCTAGAAGTCACATTGCAAAATAGAGAAAATAAGAAAAATAAAATATTTTATTTAACCACCAGTCAGATATTTAACAATTGACAACAATTTCAATTGAGAAAAGCTGAATGACCATTTAACAAACAAACAAAAATGTAAAAAATAACAGATAAGCAAACCCTAATGCTTTTTAGAATATAAGCCTTCTTTGGGCTATTTATTCTGTTTCTGTTTTTTTTTTTTTTTTGTTGTTGTTGTTGTTGTTTTGTTTTGTTTTGTTTTGAGTTTGAAATACCTGTGTTTTTTCAGAGCATGTATTTCACTACAAACAGAATGTATTGGAAATTGCAAACAGTTAAGCAATGAGGGTAAGTGAAATGCTTTCTTTTCTGAATATATCTGAGACAAAAAAAGGAGAGAAAGTTCAATGTAATAAAAAGACTCAAATAGTAAATGGATAGAAGGTACACTTGCCCACGTCATTGTATAATTAGACTGTAGAACTCATATCTACAAGGAGCTGCTGAAACAGAAAACATGAGCAAACATTTTTAATTTTTTTGTGGTTTGGCTATTCAGGATAATCAATTGCATTTTGAGAAGAGACAGTATCTATGCTTTAGGATATTAACATTTTTGGTGTTTTTGGTTTACTATTAAACCAAATTATTGTCAGAGTCAGATTATCAACAGATATCTTTTGTTTGAGACAGAGCACTGAACTGGATGAGCACAAATTTTATCCAACATGGCAATAAATTTTCCCATTTTTTGTACATACTGCTTAAATTGAAGACGTGTTAAAAATGTTTATAATGCAGAAAATGAATCTATTCCTATCTTCATTTTCTCCCAATGTTGATTTTCTCCACCTATGTGTAGACAGAAAAATAAGTTATCTCTCTCCTCTTAATGGGTTACAAGAAATAACTGTTACATATTCATAGCTGTAAAATCCTTAATGATAATCAGATGACTTTATATCTTCCTAAACAATAAAAGTAGTATTTTTGATCAATAAGATGTAAGTATCTCAGCAGATTGTTGCGTATGTGCTTTTACACAGAGAGATGGACAGACAGTAAGAATATTTCAGCTGAAAGCTGCACATTTTATAAACAAATTCCAGTGTGGGCTTCCAGCAAAAAAAATGTTTTGGGAAGGAGTATGTGAATGGCACTAGTCTCTCAAGTACATTAGATATTTTCCACCAAGTAGGAGGATGAAGTTTACAAATGGATAAACTTCTTCTGTTGATTGTTTCTGCAAAAGTTTCATTATGAACTGGGAATTTCAAAGGACAATACTCATACCAAACATTTTGGAATACTTCATCTTTTTGAATGCCATAGCCAAGATTACAAATCATAACTTCTTAATGGGATCACTTCATTTATCAAATTCCAGATTTTGTATTAGAAAACAATCTCTCCTCTCAGCAGGCTCTGAAGTTATGTGGTATACACACTAAAAGGGCACACAGAAATCAGAGAGATCTAATCAGACAATTCTTAGAAAGGCTGCCATCTAGGTCTGATTTTTATTGTGTGGGGGGTAATTTATAACTAGCAGTTCACGTTGTCAGAGTCCAGTGGGATAGCTGTGATTGACATATCAATGCCAGCAGCATGAAGCAATGTTCTACGTATTGAGTAAGTGCAGTGGCAACAATTTGGAGATCTGCTTCAGAAAGAAAAATGTAGAATGTCTATGATCAAACCTTCAGTTTAAAACCTTCCATCATTCAGGCAAGATGCCTGGTATTTGATACTAAATTTATTTAAATCAAAGCTGTTTCAAAGTCAGTAATTGTCAGATCCTCAGCTTGACATGAGCTGGTTTTAGCATGACAACACCAAAGGCCGGTGATTAAGGGATTAAAGTAGGATTAATTTATGAATAGAAGAACAGCAAGACAAAAAGGATGAAATTGTTTTTCAGTTGTTCTGCTTAAAAATCTTATAAAACTATGAACTGTTACCTGTATTCCTACGTAGAAATGTGATATTAGAAGTTGATTTTCTGCTCCTGTCTGAAACTAGTTCAGATTTACAGCTTTGGCTGTGTATTATTATTAGACCAGTATACAGCATAGACAGTGATTTTGGCAGTTCTCTTTAATTGATTTTTTAGATTTTACTTGATGAATAATGCACATCTGTAGAAGAGTCAATAGCAGAAGTAGAAGCTCAAAATAATCTTAACTCAGTATAATATAGTGCTTTAATTCCCAATATGCTAAGCAATTTATATTTTCCAGTTTGCATACAATTGTTACAAAGAACTGAATTCTTTCTATTAAAGCAGAAGGGTGAATTTTACCTTTACCAAATACTGAGGTCTAGAGCCTAAGATGAAAATGAATAAGCAGATGTGAGTAAAATCTACATGCTACAGATTTATCTTTTTAAAAATTTTCTACCTTTTTTTTTTTTTTTTTTTCAGTGATTAAAGAAAGCCAAGGTCTGTCCTGAAGGACAACTCTTAAACTCTGTAGGAAGAAATTTTTAATGTGTTCTTATTTCTTATTAACTTATTATATTGATTTATTAGGGAAAATATGTATTGTTCTTACTGTAGTCATGTTGTGGTTTGCTTTTTTTTCTAAAAGTGTTTCTTGGTTTAAAAAAGCTTTTTGGCAATTTAGTGTACATTTATGGAAAAAAAGGTTTAAATTTAACTCATCGTCACCTAGAAATTGCAGCTATGTTTTGTTTCTAAAGCTGGCTTTTGATAAACGGTAGATTCCTGTTTATGTAGAGGCCTCTATATTATGTTGTGACAGTAGTGGCTTAATTTTAAAAAGGAATCAGATCCATTTTTTTTTCCAGTTTCAGGATTTGAAATAAAGCTTACTTTGATGCCTACATGCAATACAAAACTGTCGAAATTAAGATTTAAAGCAATATCATACTTTATTCTCTCTTGTTGAGCCTGATTTTTTCAATTTCTTTTCAGCTTGGAACCAAGTGCAACTATTTTTCCGGTTCTGAGTTCACAATTACATTTATAATGTGATAAAGAGAAGAGAATATTATTCTTTGCACGTAATATTAACTTAGTATGTCATGTTCTAGATAGAATATAATTTCTGTGATCAATAACTTTGAAATAGTCAGTTACATTTTTTAAACTAGAGACTGGTTTCCTAGCTTGCTTGGGAAAGCAGAATGCACAGGAACGTCAAAATTTTATTACATCTCAGATATTTCTGCTGTTGCTTCTATTCTGCTCATGGTGCATGTTATCGCATGACTGTGGAAAGAATAATTATACATAGCTTGTTCTTCTCAGTCCACCGTGATTGTTTTCTTGCACGGAAATTTTTTGATTTGCTTCAGTATTTCTCTGAGTAATTTGACTAGCTTCCTGTTGCTTACTGTTCTTTTTTTCATTAAGAACCCAGTTTGCCTTTGTCTTCTTCTTCAATGAGATGTGCAATTAGCGGTAACTGTTAGCAAAGCTAAGATTGCTTCAGCTAGATCTGCATGCATCTAGAACAGAATCTGTTGAGTCCAGCAGATAACTTTGATGTTTGGTCATAGAATCATAGAATCATAGAATGGCTTGGGTTGGAAGAGACCTCAGAGATCATCTAGTTTCAACGCCCTGCCGTGGACAGGGCTGCCAACCCCTAGATCAAACTGCCAGGAACCCATCCAGCCTGGCCTTGAACACATCCAGGGATGGGGCAGCCACAGCTTCTCTGGGCAGCGTGTTTATATTAATAGGTTTAACAAAATTTTCAGATCAAAATTTCAATAAATGCTACAATGAACTAAGATAACCTTGAGTAAAGAAAGAGCAATTTAGAGAGTACTTTGGAGGCTTTCATAAATAATCACTGACTTTTCTTTTTTCTATCAAATATAAGACCTTATTTTTTGTCTCGGATATTAATTGCTTGAACGATCTGATTTAAACTGACATTTTTATTGAAGACTGATGAAGATTTGCATTGCAAAGAACCATGCAAAACAGGCCTTTCTCAGGCTTGCTTATACTAGCTTGACTAGTCCACTAAATAAAGAACCATTACTAAACTTAGTCACTAGTACAGGACACTATACCTTTCTATTGGTATCTTGATTTTTCTTTTTTTGGTGTTTGGCCCTACGTGGTGTAAAATTTGTATGCAGTACACAGTCCCCATTTTTTCAATATTTCTCTTCTATCTCATGTGAAAGATATCTGACTCCATCCCATACTGAACGAAGCCTGTTTTTTTTTCAAATCTAGGACAACACATGTTAAAATATTTGTTTTGTGCAAAAGAAATAGACTCTTAGAAATGTTCTGTTTTGCTCAGACCTTTGTGAGGGAAGGTTTTTGTTTTGTTTTGCTTTGTAGTTTTTGTTTTTGTTTGTTCGATTGATTTCTTTATGCAAAAATGTTTTGAAATTAAGCAGGTCTTTCTCCTTTAATTTCTTGTGTCCCCTTGTTTACTCCCTTCTGTTTGAAAATGTGACAAGAACATAGAAGCTATTGGGAAAAAAAAAAATATATAAGCGACCAAGATCCTAAAAATTAAAAAACATAATATCTATTTTAGTTCTGTATCTTATACATATACTGCTTATATAAATCCATCAACAACTTTAAACTGTGCAACGCTGTTTATAGTTTGTTTGATAGACAAGATCAATACTAATGTGTGACTAAAATTAGGAAAATATGGATTGATACATTTGTTTTCCAAGAGCACCAATCAGAATTAGAGATACATTGTGCCAGTCATGCTAAAAACATTTGTCCAATTTGTTATCTTCTCCAGTGTTGACACTGCTCTGACAAGATGAAACAAGACAACACAGATAGTAAATCAACAAGGACATAGAATCTAGTCTTTCCATGGATGACATTCCACATGGACAGAATGTAGAATACTACAACTATCTACTAGGAAATGAAGTTTCAGAATAAGATGATCAGTTAGAGACATTGGAAGTCTTGGTTTCAAATTGAGACAGGGGAGATTTAGCCTGGGTATAAGGAAAATGTTTTTTACAATAAGGGTGGTGAAGCACTGGCACAGGTTGCCCAGAGAGGTGGTGGATGCCCCATCCCTAGAGACCTTCAAGATCAGGCTGGGCAGGGCTCTGAGCAACCTGCTCTAACTGTAGGTGTCCTTGTTTACTGCAGGGGAGTTGGACCTTTAAAGGTCCCTTCTAATTCAGATGATTCTGATTCCGTTATTCCTATTGCATAGTACAGTTACAGATTGTCTAGATAAACTCTGATTAAACAAAAAAGAATTTGTTCCATTCAGACACATGGGAGAATGCACAAATAATTCTTCTTTATGTAATGAAACAACTGCAAATGAGAATATATTATTATAAATTATCTTTTTTGTCACCCATTAGGTGGAAAACATATTACTTTAATATCTTTCAAACTGAGAAGCATAATTATTTGATGAGACCCATCTCCATTAGTTATCTCATCCTCTAATTATAGTGTATTAGCTTTACAAGTGATTATGGAAAAGTTCATTAATCAAAGCAAGAAATCACTAATTCAAACCAGTATCTTGGTTTGAGCTACTTCCACACTGATGCTTACACACATCGGTGACTTACCTTATGTAATATTTCTTCTGACATATTGTGTTCTCCTAAAGTATTTACATTCCCTAAAATAACAGGAGCACATATGAACAGTGGTATGAGTAGAAGAATGAGTGAATATGGAAGGATATTGATTGTTTTAAAAGCATAATGTAATATTCTATCATAATCCTACAGCAAACTCCTTTCCCTGTGAGTTTAGAACATCAAATGCTGTGGCTTAAATCTCACCAACAGTTTATTTGCTCCAAACAGACTTACTCTTCACAGTGTGCATGTATGTTAGAGTCACTATGAAGTGTGACTCCACAGAAATAAAATCAAATTTGAGCCTCAAAGCCAGCAGGAAAGTTTTGCAAATGCAAGATCCCATGGAGCAGATACCAAGAAAAAAATAAGTCACGCTAATTTGTATTTTTTCCTCCTGATTTTGTTCAATTTAAAATTTTGTTCAAAATAAAATACATTTTTTTAAAGGAGGAGAAACAATAGTGATATTATCTAGCTTAAGAAAAAATGTTGGAGATTTTTCTTCTGTTTCTGTGAAAGTTAACTCTTCTACAATCTGATCATTTGTAACTGAGCCAGGATGCTGTATACTTTGCAAGATCACCTCTGGTAAGTATTTTCTTCCCTCTGGCTTTCATTTACAGCAGTAGGAGATGAATTCTGGCTCTTGCTTATTACCCACAAAATACAGTCAATCTTTTTCATAACCTTTTTATAAGAAATTAAGAAAGATTTTAACTACATCCAGGAATAAAATGGACTTTGAAAAAGTTTCTTTCTCTTAACATGTACCAGTTGATTCTATACTGTTCACAGGGATACAGCATATTAACTACTGTAACCTCTTATCGTAACTTTCAGGGAACCATCAAGCAGTACTAAGAAGTGCCGACAGCATGGAGTTTCTTCAGTACTTTTGTCTCTGTTATATTTTGAAGGGTAGGGGTATGCAATAAGTGAGTGAGGTACTGTTTAATCTTTTTCAGGCTTTTTATCATCTGTAGACACAAACTCTGCACTAATGCAAACACTGAACAGTTCAGTACTTTCCAAAATGTGACAAAAGCTACTGATATTTGTGATAGACATTTATTACATAGTATCCTATACTAAATTCATTTTTTTTTTTTTTTTTTTTTAAACTAATGCCAAAAGCTTTCCTGAGCATTTNGAGGAACATAGTAGAAGGAGTTGTGTATTTTCAAATATCATGTCACATTTCTGAATAATTCCTTTTAATTTTCTTCTACGTACCATGAATTTCAGGTGGTCTGATTACATTATGTGAAGAGACGGTTTAAGAGTGAGCACACCATTTACAAATGGAGATATATATATATATATATATATATTTAATATGTTGTAACAGAATGATCTTGAAGGAAGTGAGTCCTGTGTTCTAACTCAGGTTCATTCTTGCATAATTGATGTAAGCCAGAGTTAGGTCAAAGACCTGAATTTCATGGAATGCAGGACTTTGGGGAGGGCACTAGTCCCCATCTGTGTTAGGTAGCACAAAATCCCTTGCTTAATCTAAGATATCATAAAATCACTTCAGAATGTTTTATTCTGTAGTAAGCAGATATCTGTCTAATGGAAAGTAATGTACTTTTTCTTTAAGTTTTTTTAAACAGAAATTTAAATTTCAATCATAGAATGACTTGCAAAAGACTTACAGTGTGGATTGTGTAGTGTTTTTTGTTTATAATTCCATTTTTATCCTTAGAAGTGTTGAAGTGAAATTTATATCACGATTCTTTTCCCTCTGCTCAAAAGTTTTATTTGTGCGTGTATATGTGTATTGATATTTGTCTGTAATTTTTCTTCCATACAATCACCTAGAGATGTTAGACATAAGACACAATCACCAAAGCTCTTTACTGTATTACTAAATGTTTATAGTATTTCTAATGTATTTTTATTTGAAATCTTGTTAAGAATCAAATACAGAATTGATTAGTAAAGGTTTAGAAAATCATTTAGCAATAACGGTGTTACAACGATCATTCAAAAGAAAAGAGTTAGAAAAATACAGAAAAGATAGATAATCATTTCTTTTCTTCCTTCTGTTGAAACAGTTTTAGTTAGGAAAGCAAATGACATTCAGAAGAATATCAAAGTTTATGCTTTTCACTGCAGATCTCTTTGTGTTAAAGCACAATTTTTTTATCTTCTTTCCGTAATGGTAAACAGATGCGTACCAATTTAGTGGGACAGTGAGGACTAGAACACAGGTCTTTTTCAATTCAGAGGTGCAAAAAATGTGCTGCAAGTGGAAATATTGTATTTTATTATCCTGCTCAGCATATTACTTCATCCATGAATTTATTATTTTTTTGCAATATGTTTCTGAGTATTATAAAAACCTTCCCTTTGTCCTCTCTTCCTGCAAATCTTTAAAATAAATGTTGTCATCTGAAAATTTACACCTCAGTGCATTCTCAGTGTAATTCAATATTTACCATAGTATGCCAGTCTTCTTCTAGGTATCTATGGAAACCATCTACAATTATACTATCAGAATCCTTTAGCATAACGTGTTGATTAAAGTCTAAGTCTTATATATAAAAGGAATCTGTGGTGCTTTTGACACCAGTAAGGAAGTGATTTTATATCTGGATAAAACTATGTGGAATTTGTGTCTTAGAGGACGATTCCCATCTCTAAATTTTGGAGGAAAAAAAATGTATCCTGCTCTTGGTTTTGTTAAAGTAATAAGCTCCCTTAATAACTTGCACTATACCTTCTGAGCTGTGCTAAAGTTATATCCCTCATGATTCTTTTTATCTTTTCTAGCTAAAATTTAGAAAACACTTAACAATAATGAAAATATACCTGCAAGCCCTCTGTGTCATCTTTTATAAAACTAAGCTGTCCAGAATCTCTTTATTTTATTATCATGGCACACTATCAATTTGTTTGCTTGCTTTAAGTTTGTGTTAGTTCCCTTCAAAAGAAATTGCAGGGACATGATGAAAGGTGGGAAATTAAATAGATTGTTCCTTGTTTGGAGAGATACTGATCATGGACAAAATGTTCCAGAGAAACTGGAGCTGGGAATGTCTGAAGATTAGATTTAGTTCAAGATTCAAATGTCTCAATTTCAGTGCCTACATATCCACATGTTCACATGCATCTAAACACTGTTTGTGGTCCGTGTAGTCAACAGAGTCTAGAGAATCGATATGATCATTGGAGTAATCTGTGAAGTTGACCTGTTGGTCAGCTGGTCAAATCTGTCATTTATTTCCGTGTGAAGTATCACTCTTTAAGCTTTAAGGGCTTTAATGGTAGTTTTCTTTAAGCAAACTGTCACTCTTGGAGTGAAGGTTTCTGGCATCCAAGTTCTCAGCAGGGATCTCCTTTGTTCCTGTCTTCCAGGCCTTGCAAATTAAAATCAGCAGAGATAAGAGGGAGCAGGTAGACACCAGACTGTGTCCTGCCTTCACAGAACACAATGGCATCATCTCCTAACTTCCTTCGCAAAGCTGAAAATATTTGCTCCCATGCCAGAGTCTTCAGGCACACCACATTATCATTTTGAATCTTCAGGCAGCACCATCCAGTGTCTCCTGCCTTGGGCTTTCTTATGTGAAAGCAAACAGTTTCCGGCTTTGTCCAAGGAGTGCTCTCAAATGTAAAACTGTCAACAAAGTGTTGCTGATTGTAGAAGGTTCTGGCCTTACATGCTCATGTTGATTTGAGACAATGCTTTCTTAACAGTCTCAGACAAGCGTAAATCATAGCTTTGGTGAAATAGTACACATTTAAGTGTTCTTAGTATTAAGATAAATTAATAAATTTACCACTCCCGTTACTGGAATCTTCACAAACTGAAATGCCAGACTTAAAAAGCGCATAGTTGTCTATATGGCCACCCAAACAACTAGAGAGCTGACTGCTGCGTGCTGAGAGGTCAGAGAGACTAAGAAATAAGTAAATGACCTCAATTACTCTGTGGACAGATGTAACATAATCACAACATAAAACTCAGATGATATTTTTAGGTGGTATCAATAATTGTTTAATAGAATAGCTGGCTTTTAAGCTTACAGGAAGGAAAGTAACCTTTCATTTGGCTCAGTAATGTGCAGGATCTTGTTCAAAATCTCACCGTAGAAGGACCATCTGTAACAGCAACCATAAGGTACTGTCATTCAGCATCCCTACAGGAGTACCGACAGCCAAAGAATTTACTGCTAAACTTTAGTAAGAAGAACTAGGTGAAAATGAGGAAGCTTGTTAAAAATAAGCTAAAGGGGACAGCTGCTTCAGAGAATTATGTACTTACAGGCGGTGCAGAAACTACTGAAGAAGACTACACTGGTAACAGTGCCATCTTACACCACTTATCATGAAATGTTTGAGAAAGTGTAAAAGGAGGTCAACATGGCTAAACAGCAAAGGGAAAGGTTAGTAGTAGTAGTAAGTGTCTTTCCAAAAGCTGAAGTTGATGTGAGCACAGAAAAGGACTGNTTCAGGAATCAAAATTAGTTATAGATTCCCAAGAAATGAAGAAGCCTCCAATAATCTACAATGTGTAAAAGGAGTTCCCGTGCAGGATAATTACACTGCAGAAAAGGTGAGAGAATCTGAAATTGAACAACAAAAGTGTTACAAAGAAGTAAAATTGACACTACCCAGTCACTAAGGCTGGGAGGCACTCACCTGGCAAGCACAACAGGCTTTCTAGGAATTCTAGGACAAATAGCAGTATGGACTCTGACCTAGAATTTCCTTGTGATGTTTTAGATTTGGTGGTTGTTGTACAAGACACCGATCTTAAGAAAAATGTTCCAAGGATTCTGTATGTCTTACATAAAAAAAAAACCCTTCACCACCACAAAAAAAAAAAAAAAAAAAAAAAAAAAAAAACCTACAAAAAAACAGAAAACACCTCTACTTATGTCTCTCTTCCNCAAAAAAAAAAAAAAAAACACGTAACCACAAAATCTCACTTATTTTTCCTGTTTTAAACCTTACTGATCGTACTGGAATTAATATCTGTCCCACCGCTATGAAATATTTCCACCTATAAACACAATCTCTGTCCTTTTGAAGTTCCAGTGAAGCCACCTCCCCACCCCACATGCATTTTTCACTTTATTATCTTTTATATGTTTTGTTAGTTATTTCAAGGAAAGCACACACAGTAGTGCACTGGCTGTGAAACACACTTCTATTAAAATGGATTCAGATATATATTTATAATAAAAATAGGAAAGATAGATCTGCAGCAAAAAAAAAAAAAAAAGTTTTTTATGAGGTGGTGTTTTTTTTCAA
>VXAV01006807.1:100899-127982 GCA_013399715.1 Alectura lathami | reverse complement strand
TTTTTTTTTTTTTTTTTTTTGTGAAATGAAATGAGCAAGACTGCTTATATTTAAAGAGGTGATGGCTGTGTGGCTACACAGATCTCCCATCCCTGAACACAGACAGCTTGGTAGGTGGCAGTCTGCTTGGGCAGCTCAGCTTCATTCTTTGAAGGCAAACCAATTAGTAAAGGTGACTAAATCTGCACGGGAAGAACAGCAACTTCGAGCGAGGCTAATTCCAGACTCCCGAACACTGCAAGCCAGAATTCCTTTTTATGTGACTGGTTTTGATCTAATTGCAGTCTGCTCCTTTAATTGAAACTAAAAGGCCCTTGTGGGTTAAGTCTGGGTAGCCACCTTCTGGAGCAGCTACTCCATGTAATAGCTGCTGCCTGTTCATTAACGTGAGCTGGGCTGCGCGCAGCTTTCCAGCAGACACGAGCACTCTGGGAGCCTCGCTTCGCTCATGAATATTTTAAGAAGGTCGCAGTCAGGAGCAAAGGGAAGAAAAAAAAAAAAAGAAATCAAAGGATGTTCTCCCCTCAAACCCCACATGAAAGGCATGTTGCAAAGCTTCTGCAGGACTCTTCCAGGCAGAGCTCTTGGTTCAGTACCAACGAGCGCTCCATTCACTCCTTTGGCATTTGGCTGACAGGAAAAAGAACCAGCCCAGAACTCCTACCCACCCATGTAACCTCATCTCTGGCTTTGTTTCTGTAGCACGGAAGGTGCTGAGCATCTCTCCCTTTGGTCCTGCAGACAAAGTGCTGCTGGCACAGGCAGAAGATGCTTTCAGTTCACTAAGGCCCACGAGCCAACAGCTACCAGAGCCTTCCGAGGTGCGCTGCAGAAATTACTTACTCTTACTCCCTCACTCAGAGACATGAAAGCTTTGGGGTGCAAACTGTTCGGATTCATGATCCTCACATTTTTGGCTGGGTTCTCCACAAACCTGTCTCACGCTTAATAGCACAGGAAGGATGCTGAGCAGCTGGATAACGCAGCACCGGACAGGGCCTGGGCAGCACGTGCCGCCTTCGCCTCGCACAGGGGTATGCACAGAGTTGCCTGCACCTCCATTAATAAGCCCTTGTCAGCAGCTGGAGGTGATGCCCAGCTGCTCTTAGATGCACTGATAGTTGCTATAGCAACTTCCCTGCATCTCTGCCAGCAAGGGTGGAAGGGAGCCCTCTGTCTATTCAGCCTTCAGCCCACAGCTCTCCAACGTGCTGCTTCCAACAGGGAACGCTCATTTCCATCTTCTGTATGTAGACATGTCACTCTGCCGTTACAGGCACTAGCTTCCTCAGTGCCTCAGCCTAGGAAGCCAAGGTATTGGCATTTATCTGCAGAGCACTTCCCTGTCCATCGCCCTCCTCCTGATTTTCCACAAGAATCAATAAGCTGAGGCCTTGGAAATGGGAATTGCCGTATTTCTATTTCTGAGAGGTATTATCAGTGGAAGGCTTTGTGCTCTTTTAGTCTGTGGGGATTAAAGAAAGCCCTTGAACAAACCTTGACATAATTCCTGAGAACTGAGCATTCTCTCCTGAAATTCCAGAGAACAGGGGGCTACAGCTAGAATTTTCTGGCTACATCCATTTCGATATGCTATTATTACACACACGGCTAGAGGTAAGGCTGGAAACAAACAGCATCATTCACTGAGCGTTTTCAAAACCACCGAACATCCACAGCAAACCCACACGTGGGCTTTGCTTCACCAGTCTCCTCTGCAGGCCACATGACAGCTGCCGTTGTCTGAGCAAGCAGCCCTCCCAGCCAGCACCTCCTGTAAGTGCTGCACCCCCTCTCCCAGCACTCAGGCAGGGGTGGTACAAACGGGAGACCTAAACCTAGGGCAGGCTGAGCTGGAAGAGCAGAAACTAACACAGAAATCAATACAATAGTCCTTTGAAGGGCAAGGAAGCTCTTTTGATGCCTCTAATAGCATTGATGCATGCTGTGTTGTATGTAACTACAATGTAATGACTTTATCAAACAAGTAATTAATGTCATCAGAATAAGAATGCCCTTTAAGACGACTTAGAATAATAATGAATTTATTCCTAATTATGACAGCTATTTAAAACCATCTTTTCAGAAACTGGAATTCCCCTTCCTTCTCTGGAAATATTTTCTTTTGTCAGGCAGGCAGAGCCATTTATTCTCGTACTTCTCAAGTGCTTGACAGCTGCTATTGATTTTTTTTTTTCTTTTTTGAAAGCAATGGCATTTGATTTCTATTTCTATTTTTCTATTTAAGGAAGCCATTGCTCTGATCATACAGAGAACAGAAAGAGCCTCTTCAGTAAGGCAAGCTGGGACAGCAACAGGAGGAAGCTGGCAGCTGCGGGGTGGCAGGGGGCAGTGGCTGACCTGCTGGCTCCCCCTGGTGACACCACTCTGGCATGGGACGTCACCAGGAGTCGCTTGAGGATCTCCACTCGCATGGCCTTCCACTTCTCGGGGGGCGAGATGTGCAGCGCCAGCACGGTGTAGTAATGAGGCCCGTCCACCTCGTAGGCACTCTCCAGCCACTTCTCCTTGGGATGCTCCAGGAAGCTCTGGAGGTTTTTCTCCTCCCTCGAGGTCGCTCGAGTTCTGAAACACAAGAAGAACTTCAGCAGCTGTTCTGGCTCGTGCATGCTATTTGCTGCTTCCCGGGAGCTTCGAGGTTCTGCACTCAAGCAGCTCTACGCAGGAAAAAGCACTGCTAGCTTTGCTCTGTCAGATTTTCCCCCAAATCCATTCAGAGCCTGAGTATTTGCTCACAGTGAGGCACAAAAGCCTAGCAAACTCTGATCCCTAGAGCTGCATATAGTCCCAGAGAGGTTTGAAAAGCGGCTGGCATCGCCCCAGTAGAGGTCAATGCTACTGTAAAGCTATTTCTCCTTTTGTTAGGGGAAAACATCAGGCCAGGTTGTACCACTGCCCAGCTGCCACTAGGCACGTGTGACTGCAGCTCCTACAGCCAGACCTCAGGATTGATCTGTGTAATTCATCTACTGCAGAAGCAGTCAGGGAGGAGGCTCGGGCCAATTTCAAGACAAAATGGTAGTGCATCCCGGGCAGATAAAGCTGTGTCTGGGTGTCAGTGTTTTGTGAACTTGGCATTTGCTACATTGTGCAGCTGGTGGCCAACTAGTAGCTCTTCATTTTCTACATTTAGTACCAAGCACATCTTTAGAAAAAAATAACGTCTGGAAACGACGTAATGCATTTTTACACAGCAGCCACACAGCGGGTTCTGGGCTCTCTGGTGCCACTAAGCAGACTTACGAGATGAAAAGAATAGTTTCATTTATTTGTCTCTCTAGAGACTCAGAAAACAACAGGAGAGGGATCTGGAGATAGATATTAAAAACAATAGAAAATTGTATTAGAGCCAAAATGCTGATTAGTTCCAGGCAGCAGAGAGCTGAGATGTCACTGCACTCCATTTGGGATGACCTTGGTTCAGCAGGCATATACTTCAACATTTATATCCTCATGGAATTAATATTACCTTCCAATATCTAACTACAAAAATTAAGGCACATGGGCGTCACCTTTTTGCATGAATGCTGTATTATCAGAACCAACTCACGTATTCAAAAGCATTTAGGTTTCTAAAGCTTTGTGCACTCAGATATAGTGCCAAGCCAAAGCCCCACACTTATGCTTTGTATAAATATTACTGAAACATTTCAGCAGAAGTGTTCACACACTGCTGTCTACTGGTAAAAAAAAAAAAAATTAATCTTAGGATTGACCTGACGTTTTGACAAACCTGAACACTACAGGAGAATTCCAGGATGTCAAAAGCGGAACCTACACTGATCAAGCTATTAATCGTGGCAGATAAAAATGATACCAGGGTTGTTTTCAACTGACAATTACCTCTTCATAGCATTGCTCCATTGTTTGCTCCAGAAAATTAAGCTGGCAGTGTTTCTTCAGTCTAATAACCCTGTTGCTCAAACCAGAGGTAACAATCACAGCTAGAAAGGGATGGGAAGCTAACTCCCACCTGCCTTTACCCAGGCAGTTCTCTGTTATCCTACATGTCCACAGGCTGCAGCGCTTTACTCTGAACAGCATCAACCTCTAACAGCCTGCTTAGCATGTGCACTTTGGTTCCTTGCAGAACTTGTGATTTCCCACCTTTCCTACAACACACGTCTCCAGAGCCCAGCCTGCAGCCCTCACAGACCTTTCTGAGATTAAGAGTGGAAGGCAGGGGATGCCACTAAGAGAAAGGTACTGACGTGTTGAGGACGTAGAGCACCGTGTGGATTATGTACGGAATGAGGTGGATGTTGCTCTCCCTTCCTCCTCCTCCAGTATCTACACTGAACGACTGCTCCATCGCAAAGCGGAGAAACAGCAGCTTAATGTCGTGGACATTGAGCTGATAGGTGGGCTCCCGCTGCCCCGTGCACTCCTGGAGGTATGTGTTGTGTCTGAAAAACAGGAGGGAGTCACTTTGTTACAGTTTGGAAAGGGTTTCCATAAAGTTTCTTCTTCCGCACTGCAGATAAGTCAGAACTCAGAATTGGAGCGAGTATCTCACAGCAAAGCTTTAAAGAACAAACAGCCTATGAACATGCACACACTGCTGCTGACTCTGATTAATCTCCCCAAAGGCAGGCTCTCAGCTCACTCAGGCAAACCCAGCTCCATGTGGATACATACATACAAGATCTCTTGATGGCAGAGTTTGAAATGGCTCAGGTTACTAAAATTTAGCTGCCAACATCTTTGATTTTATGGTTTGAAACTTGCACGCCTCTATGGTAACCTCCTGTCTCACCTAACACAAATGTAAAACAGCTTAAGAAGTAACAAGAACTTCCACTCACCGCGCTAAGCAAGTAGCAAAAGCAGACTCTGGCACATGAGGCCCCCAGACTGGCAGGAGCCCGTTACACTTGGTGTTGGCATTTTGTAAGGCTGCACTCTCCCACTCTTCACGGCCACGAGCGAGTCTGCATTGAGAAAGTAAGCCACACCCAGGCAAGTTAGAAGCATGCTCAATTTTTTCTAAGAAACCATAGAAAATTGGCAATTCCAAAGCTCCTTTATGAACTTCAGCGTCCAGGCCTGACCTCCATGTAGCACATTAAAGCAGACCACAACAGAGAAGCTCACAGCTCTCTGCAGGCTGCAGTGACAAACTCCTAAGCAAACCCACTCGGAGTTATGAGGCCAAGAGCCACATCCACGAGCCACCCTGGAAAACAACCTCACCCACCACTACCCTGCCCGTGCCCAGAACGTACCGTACAGCTGCGAGGTGACAGTCGTAATGGACAATGTTGAAATGAGAGACTGTGCTGTACCCCTGCTGTTTTCGGGGCTTGTTCTCGAACTCCTCTAGCGCAACACGCTTGGTGAAAGTATAAATACCTAGGACCTTTGTAGGCTGCAATGACACGACATGTTAGAGATCATTTACATCTGTAACAGTTCACACTGTGTCGTTTTGATACTGCACTCCATTTTATCTGTCCCAGTCCCTATCTCAAACCTACACTGAGTCAGTTTTTTTCCAGCTTTCAGTGGAAACATGCTTCCATGTCCCAACCACCTTTGGAGTTACTGATCCCCAGAACCAAACCTGGGATTTCCTGACCTCCCAGAGCCAATGCACCAAAAGCCTTGAGTAGCTGGATGCAGGCAAGTCCCCCCTCAGCTGGTGAGAGGGCTTTGCAGATGTGTCACCCTTTACCTGAAACTTGTATCCTTCCCGGCAGATGCAGCACGTCAGACCTGGTTCTTCTATAAGCTCCTCCATCTGTTTAAGCAGTGCAGTCTTGGTCACTACCTGACCCTTCTCATTCGTCTGAAAAAGAAAACAACTCGAGCAGGTTAAAGAGACAGCAATGGTCAGCACCACCCCCAGCACGGCAATAGGAATGCCCAACCCATTTCCCAGCCTGCTACTAGCAACCGTATTTACTCTCCCAGCAGCACCAGGCAAACCGTGGGCTTGCGCTCTGCAATATTTGTCAATAAATCATTTTACACAATTCCCCCTGTGGCAGTTTTAGCAGGACAGAAATAAAAGACCACTAGATCACGAGTCTGCCACCCGAACAAACAGACATTACCGTCATCCCCAGCGTGCCCAGGGCCTTCTGTCTCATTGCCATGGCCATACGCTTCTTCTCTGCCCGAGTCTCCTTCCGGGCAGCGTCGATCTTCTTGTTCACCTCTGGATGTTCCCTTAGTGCCTCCAGAAGATTCTCTGCTAACGTCCCGATCCCTTCATCACTTGACACCTGCTCAAGCTTGTGCAGGTTGGTAATGGAGTCTGTACCAATTAGCACCTAGGAAGAGATCGAAACACAGCGCCTTCCTCAGACAAAGGGTGCACACCACAGAAACTCTCCCCTCTGATCACCCCCACAGCCAAGCAGAAGCACTGATCTAGAACAACGTTTGACAGTGACAGTGTCTCACTTTCTTCTTTAATGTTTCTATATTATGGACCCTAGGCCTTAAAACTGTGTACAAGGCTGGGATAACTTGCCTCTACACTGGCCGTTTCTAAGGTACTGCACAAACAGCATCCTTAAAAAAAGCCACCAGGCCCTGAGAAGCCTTTCAATACCACACAGCTCACAGTCCTAAATTACCTGACACTGCTGTGTCTCTCCAAGCCCAACAATAAACAGTGTAAAATCAAATATTATAGAAAAATCTGCTTAGCCATGACCACAAAAAGCAGTGTACCAAGCCCGCCATGCCCTGCTCAGCTCTGAAGATGGTCCTTACCTGCGTAGCAGGGTGCTGCGTGGCCAGTCCTCGGAGCAGGCGCAGGATAAAAGGAAGTGCAGGTCGAGATAAGAATTTCTTCCATATGTCTGCATCCAAACTGCACACAAAACAAGAGGCAGCAGCTGAAGGGCAGTCACCCATTCCAAAAAGGCCCTTGGCAGCCAGCCAGCTGCACAGCTTGCAGGGCACAGGCTGCAGGCAAGACAAGCACCCTTCCCCCCCTACCCCCTGTGCCCCTTCTCCACTAATTAATGAACTGACAGTCACACTCTCACTTCCACGCTGTGCACGCCTAATAGCCAGACTGCCAGCTCTTAGCCTTGGGATTTGTTTTATGTTTGTGAGGTGGCCATCAACAGGGAAAGCTCTGTTGCAGTGTGATAGGTAAGGAACAGGCAGAAAACACATGCATGACGACACCCAGCTCTGATGGGTACCAAATAGGATGATTACAGTTTTTTAGCCTGTCTCTACAGTAACACTGTCCCACCAGATCCCCTGCATCACAGCTGTAGCAAGCCTAAATGCTTCTGGGGATGGACTTGCTAAGAGCTTTCTTGGAAGACTTTGGTTGCATTTGGTGACAAAGAACGGGAGAAAGATGTCTGGGATTATCACACACAGTGAGCAGCCTGGTCTAGTGGGAGGTGTCCCTGCCCATGGCAGGGGGTGGAACTAGATGATCTTCAAGGTCCCCTTCCAACCCAAACCATTCTATCATTAAGCAGTGACTCTTACTTCTTTGCACTGGGAATGTGTTTCTTCATGTAGTCAAGGGCATTCTGTGTAATCCCCTTCTGAAGGATGAGATCTTTCAGCTGATGGCCGTTGCTGTTGTTCTTAATTCCCGCTGCTATTTTACAGAAGCAGTCTAGGAAAACTTTATCATCTCCACTATGCTCCTCATCATACCTGAAAGAGGAGAACAAATGGTGACTTGTAAGGACAATTACAGGCACAGATTTTTGGAGAGCCTCCATTATCATTGAAGGCACATACATACTTCAGCTCAGAGACTCAGAAAATCTACTCAGACCCCTGCCACCTCAGAATGTACTCTAAAGCCCTATTGTCCAAGCTACATGCTAAAATATTTTTTAACGGCTTAGAAATTAAATAGGAAATTAAGCTTATGTACCAGGAATCTCTGAAGCTTTGTATTACACTGAAGTAAGCATCAACGAGGAAAAAAAGGCACAGACTTATCAATACATCTGATATCACACGTTTGTAGTTGAAGTATGACATACTTATCAAAGTTACAGTAGGGCTTAAACCGATCCACCAGAATCTGCATTTTCTCCATTTCCCCAAAGGACAGGTAAGGGATGATGCGTAACAGGCCCTGCAAGACGCTGAGATTGGAACGGACAAACGTGCTGTTAATCTGATCGAGCAGCATCACCAGCTGGTCTTTGTCACCAGTCAGGAGGAGGTTACCCTGCAAAGAGAGAAAAGCACGAATTACATTCAGGAATAAATCTATGTCCTTCAAGGAAACCCTCACTCTCTAGTAGCTCCACACGTCGTGAAGGATTAGAGTTCTAGAGCCTGGAAAGACAGCCTGATGAACTAAAGACCCATCCTGCCTTGCGGAATGACTGCAAAACTCCTCTAGCTGACACTTCACTTATTTTTCCACCTATTATTACAGCATTTTCCAGTCAAAAACATCTGATAATCCTAGCCCAAAGGAAGTCAGATTCCTATAAAACAATAGCTTCAAAAGATGAGCAAGGAACTCTTTTCTTTCCCAGTGTACTTGAGATAAAGTTCTTATCTTCAATGAGCTAGAAAAGCAACCATGTTTTCAGTACGTACAAAAACACTCCAAAAAACCACAGCAGCACTGTGCCTTTTCACGCCTCTCACTGCCCTCTGGCCCAGAGCATCAGGGAAGGGATCCAAGCAGTGCTTACTAACCCCCACCTCTGCAAGAATCATCCACAATAAGCCTCGCAGTGCTTTTTGTTCAGGGCACTCCTCTTGCCCTACCTTCGAGGCCTGCTAAGACACGCCAGCAAGCGTAACAAGGGTTAGGCTCCCATTTAGCACACCTTCACAGCTCCTGGAGCTCAGCATCCCTGTAATAAGATACTCGCAAGCCCTGAACCCCAGTCAACATTTCCATTGGTGCATCGAGCCCCAGGCACTCACCTTGTCCTCACTCAGAGGTTCTGCGTTGGATTCATCCAGTATAATCTCCATTATGCTGAGCACTTGTTCTGCCACAGCCGCTCCTCCGCTGTCCTTACTTTCCTGCTCAGCCACCAGAGCCTGGAGAAGACAGCAGCAGTTGTAACAGCAGCAGCTTCAACTGACCCTTGCTTCCACTTACTTCCAAGATAAGGAATGGCTAACAGATAATTTGCAGTGCCAGTCCAGCAATATTTAAGATCTCTTGTAGTTGTCATAAATAAACGTGAGGGTCATAGGTAGTACAGATCCACTGGAGCCCATAGGAAGCACTTTATGGAATTCCAGGTTGCCCTTACCAAGTTAAGAGTTCCCAGCATGACATTCAAAGTGTTCATCTCCGGCTTGACCAACTGCTGACGATTTATTTTCACCTTCACACAGTAACTAAACAGTTTTAGCAGCACCTACAGAACACAGAGAATGCATTCCCTTCAAAACAAGCACCAGGATTTTGGGGGAACTATAAACACCAGACAATACAGCCAGTTTCCAGACTTCTGGGGTAAAACACAAGCCAGATGATCACACCAGTGTTAACCTTAGGACAGCTTTGGTTTTCAGCTAAAGCCACAGTAGAAAACAACTCAAGCAAGGTAGGATTTAGCCTTACCTCAAAGTCTTTGTAAAGAATTGTTAACCAAGAGGAATGGGAGAGGCAAAGAAGGACTCACTAAGTTTTTAGTAAATCAAAATCTCTGTTCCAACACTTAAAATGCAACACAAGGCAGAAGCAAAACGTGGAAACTTCACTGATGCTTGTGGAATTTTCTGTCATATATCTCCTGGCTCCAAAGAACAGAAACACACTCACGGTCAGGAGGTGCCGGCCTTGTTTGAAGTCCTTAATTCCAGTCAGCCTGTTGAGCATGCACTCTAAGCCTCCACACTGGGCCATGACACCTGCCATCTTGTAAACTTCTTCCTCATCCTCCTCTTCATCTACAGGACAGACACATATTGTGAAGAGAGGAAGCAGCCACAGTTTGGCAAGCTCACGCAGACCACAGGGGACGAGGCAGGGAGGCAAACCCAAGGCATAGCAGGGTACATTTACCAACAGTTCACGTCACATCAGCTGTGACAAATTTGGAACAAATCATGAGCAGGAATACGAAGGAGGGCCAGGCAGAACAGTCACGTGCCGTGCAAGTGCTCGTGTTTAAAGCACAGACTTAAAAGCACTGTTAAAATCCTCCTCCACTCTAGATGAAGCAGGTAAAAGTAGCAAAAGAAACATCAATCAACTTTAAGCTCAGTGCTGGAGGGATAATAGCACCATTGCTCACAGTGAACTTCAGATTTCAAACCTAATCCCAGCTTTCAGGAGACAAGTGCATTACCAGTGGTGGAGTCGAGAGACTCGATGAATTCCTCAGTTGCATCCCCTAGTAACCCCCGCATGCGGTAAATGATCCTCATCGGCTCCCCCTGCAAAAAGGAGAGCATAACTGTGCTCCTGTGGCCGCACGAATACAAGCCCTTTACAGTAACAGACACTTGGCTGCAATGGTTTGACAGCAGATGATAACACAGAGAAATCTTTCACTCCCTCATTCACTCTGAGGTGAATTAAAAAAACCTCAATAAATCATCTGTTGGTCTGTCCAGCTTTTCCTGGCACTGCCAGTTAGACGGACAGTCTGGTAATAGAAAGCCTCTTCCTCCTTTTATCTCCTCCAGTGGTTTCCTTGAGCACCAGCGGAAGATGTGGCCAAGGAAAACACGTGTTCATCTCTGGAGGAACATCTGCTTTTCACGGCAACCTCTCCCTCCGAGGGTATTCAACAGCGTACCTGGGAAATACAGGGAGCAGGCAGAGCCCAGTAAATGAAGCAAGAGAGGCTAATTGGATGAGTGCTTTCAAACAGATAAAATCTGCAGTGATGGAAAATAGAAGAGGAGGAGTAAAAGCTAATTTAATGAGCTTTCAGTAAATTTTTATATTATTACAGTGATACAGCCAAACCCACTGAAGGGCCGGCTGAGCTTTTACCCTGGAAAAGGGCTACTTTTCCAGCAGGAAATACTGACTGCACATCACTAAACTTTCCATTTTAATCCATAGGTCTGAATAAAACGCAAAAAAGAAAAATCCCAGATTTGGGAGCAGGAGACCTTGCGAGAGAAAACCTGTCAGCGAGCGCACTAAGCCTAATGTGGAATAAGCAGTGCTTAATGTCACAGCAAATACATAAGCACAGGGAAAGCCCCGGGGGGAAGATCTGCTCAAAGGCCACGCTAGAGACCAGCAATTAACACCGCAGGGGCCCTGGTAAAATGGCAGATGAACAAAAAAAAGCCAGTGAGAGACAAGGGGAACAAAAAGGGGCCTGAGGTTGCTTTCTTGTGAGCCTGTCTATTTCCTAGGGAACGTGAGGTGCCGCTCCAGAAGTGCTTTGCGGAGGCGCTCACAAAGGAAGACAGATGAAAGCTGCTCGGTGACAGTAATGCTGAGCAAACTCTGCCTTTCCCTGCCAGCACTGCATCTGGGGAGAGCAGCGTATAGGGCACGGCTCAGGCCGGGGCAGGGTGTGCCCTCTCATTTCCCCTTGGGACTGGACTAGAGTTCAAGCAAGACTTCAGAGGTTGAGACCAGCATCTCATTTCCCTGTTCAAGCTGAAACCTCACCAAAAAGGTTATCATTCCTGGCTTTGGGCTTGATTTTGCAGCACAAAAGGGTTTTTTACTTAAATAAAGCTTGATCAGAACCATTCCCCATACCATAATTTACCGAAAACAGGCATTTTTTATTGGCATTTTTCCCCACAAGCATAGCAAACTCAAACAGTTCATTTTCAGCCAATGAGAACTACTGAGGTTTCAGTTAAAGGTGACAGCAATCCAAGAATAAATGAAGAATTATCAACGAATGTTGGGCAAACCAGTCTTCTCTTATGGTCTCACATGCTACCAGCAATGCCTCTAAAGAACATATTCCTAACAGGCAAGATTTACTCTGGTGAACTCCTCTTCAGCAGGAATTTATTTTAGTGACCACAAGACAAAGATGGGAAGAGCTTGTTCTGGACCACAAGCATCTCTGGAACAAGCTTACATGGTGGGCTAGTCCCTTTCTTCATATGAAAAACAAGCAGCACCCCCTACTAAGAGTGAACTGGGAGGTTCTTGGAGATCCGTATATGAAAAGCACAAGAGCAGGAATGCAAAGCAGTACGGATAAACGTTGGATGTTCTCTCTGCATGTCTCATCTCTGACGTGCAGACTGATGGGGCAATCTGGTGTCTCAGACCACACGCATGCAGCAAGCTGCCACGTGCATATGGAGTGTGAAATGTGCTCTGAAAGGAAGTGACAAAGTTCAGCCCCTTCCCCACAGGGAGGTAAGGAAGTCACTCAAGAAGGCTTGTCAGAGATCTGATATACTACACAGGTGAGCTCAATACACTCACCTGGGTCAGTCTCGTGTGCTTTTGTATCACCTATGCTGCAGAACTGAGTAGCAGTTTACCCAAAGAGAGTATAAAAGGTGCTGGGTGATTTTATGAAGGAATTATATTCCAGGAAAGAAATCCTGATTTGTGATTTTTTTTTTTTTTTGTATGAAGGACAAGTGCTTTGTGCTGTTAACACACACATTTATAAAGACAACACATACCTCATTAGTAGGACACCACACCTTCTTGTAGACCTCAGCCACAGGCAGATCCAAACTGATGATCTTATTGTTCACCAAAAGCTGAAAGGGAAAATACCAGAAATTTGGAGCAAGCTCACAATGCATCCACTGCCTAGAAATGGAGTGTCCCCACACATTCATGCACAAAATCCACACTCATGCAATTCTCACCTCCATGCCACTGTCATCCTCCAGCAGAGCTACCAGGTCACAGTCCTGACAGATCTTGTTCTTGATGTCCCTCATGAGCGGCCCGATGCCAGGCTCGTTACTGCTATAGGGATTTCCTGGCATTCTGCCCTGCAAGAAGTCTTCCTGCTGGGGATCTTTCTCCAGTGTTACAAAGAACTCGGTTACTTCATTCTCTTCCTGAAGAACAGGAGCACAGACTGAGTAAGTCTTCCCCTAGCCACATCCCCGTTCCTACATTCTTATGCTAGCAATTGACAGGATGTCCCTTAACCTTCAGCGCTGCCGTCACTGGTGCGTCCTTCTTTTCATTGCTGTACACAGGACTTCACAGAACATCTAGTATCACCTAGTTAGCAAATTCCTCAACATGAAGCAATATTGCTGCCTCTGCTTTTCCTTGCACAGAGCATGCCACAGCAGTCCCGAATGGGCCAGGTCTCCATTGGCTCGTATTAAATCATTCCCGGAGACAATTATTGTTCTGGCAACACGCCAGCAATTCTGAGTTTGTAAGTGATGCTGCAGCCTTCTGTATACTTACAGGATAGATAATACTGCAAAGCCTCTCAAAGATGAAAACTGGAGTCCTGTAGTCATCAAGGCTGTAACGTTTGGCAGTCTCTATACATACTGCCATAAATGCTTTGGTTTCGGATTCTGTGCCTGAAACAGAAGTATTAAAAAAGACACAGGAGTCAGCTTTATAGGTTCCATTTTTAACTCAACATACACAGCAAATCCTTGTGCAAGAAGCACTACACTTTGGTGCTCTCTTCTTTTGCACTCCCACTACTTGAAAGATTAAAGGCTATTTATTGGTATGTTTACTGGGAAACAAACTTCTTTGCATGTCTAGGCTGCAGGAAAAAAATCCCATTAAAAAAAAAAAAAAAAAAGAGGTTTAAATTCTTGGAAACTGAAAGACAACCCCAGGAAAGTTATTTATCATTTCTGTGCCAGAATGAAATATTAGAAGGTCCAAGTCATAAAAAAGAAAACCAACACCTCACTGCAGTAGTCCTTTAGGAGGAAGCCCTTTACGCAGCTGTAACTATCTGCTTTTCATCTTGGCTGAGATTCGGTAAATCCAGAGCCTGGATTACCGAACTGAGGTGGCTTTACCTGTTGTCATATCTTCCAGCATCTCCAGCAGCATGTCCTGGGTTTCATCGATCAGCTTTGTTCTCTGTACCACTAACTTCCTCAGGCACAGGTAACCATTCAGGACCGTACCCACCAGGCGGCTTTTGAAGTGCCGTTTGATGGACTCCACCTCCACAAAGGAAGAGAGGAGACCTACAAAGCAATGAGATATTCAGGAAGTGGGGGAGAGAGTCTGGTTTGCTAGCTCTGAACTTCATGTGGCCAGCAAACAGATGAAGAGCAGCACAATGAACTGGTTTGTTACGATTTCCATTGTCAGTCTGTGGTTTAAAGCTTGTGTCTATGAACTGAGTGGTTGGAGGCAAAAACCCTGGCCTGCAGGAACTGCCCACAAATTATACCATATGGGAACATGGTGAGGGAATGAGGAAAGGGTACAAGGAACTCTTTAAAGTGCTTAATACAGAATTCCGCGCTTTTTGACATTTTTCTGTTGTGAGGTGCTTCGAAAGCAAATGACTGCTCCCCCTCTCCAGATTCAGCTAGCTCTGATGAAGTGACTCATCAGTTACATCACCACCCTCATTCCTACAACAAAGGAAAGAGTCAGCGGACATTTGGATGCTTTCCCATGACATTCATCAACATGCTTTTTCTGGCAAGAAGCCAGGCCTTACCAGTTACTCCATTAATTTTTGAAGAATGTGGAAGAGGATACAAAAAAGTGCAACCTAGTTAATACGATGTGCTCCTATTTCCAATGAGTTTTTAGAAAAAAATCATGCTCCAGAAGATTATGAAAAGCCACATTATGTGAGAAACAACCAGCGGTGCCCCAGGGATTACACTATTCAATAAGTATGATCAAGAAACGGAGCAGTGATATGAAGTTTGCTCAGGATACACTACCACATTTCAGGTAACTGAATATTAAAACTGACCACAAAAGATGTGGAAAAGCCTACTTGGGGACTGAATGCTAAACTGATGGCAAAAACCCAGTGCTGATAATTGCAAAACATTGAATCACTTCTGTGAAATTCTCTGTTATATGCTGTTATAGAACAACCATCACCCTGTTTCTAATCCTACTACATGCCTTGCATCGATGCCACCAAATACCTGTGAGACTCTTCAAGGCATATCCTTGCTGCAAATCAGTGCTGAGAGTTGCTTCCTCCAGGGCAAGTAAGCGAGCTATTTCCTGAAAATAATTAACAATTCCATTAGGACAAGGAACTCCAGCGCCAATAACGACTAGCTGGCAAGCGTCTGACAGACTGAAACTCAACACACTGGCTTGTGGGGTACAAAGGAATACAGCAAAGAAAGGGAGCCAGCCACAGAGAAACTAGAACTGGAACGCAGCAGTGAGGAGGGAAGGAGGAGAAGAGAGAAAAACTGACCCAAACGTCCTCCTTTATCTTCCCCCTGTTCCTACTTGGTGACTGTTAGCACTGCTCTGCTCTAGCGGCCCTCCATGATGGGCTCAAGGCCACCACTACCGCTGAAGGTGTCACCCAGCTGGGATCACCACATGGCAGCTACCAGCAAACTGCTGAGACCCAGCTCTCTGTTGGCCCCGAGGTAAAAGTGTTTCTTCAACAAGCTGTAACTCACACTCAAGGAATGGTGGCACACCTAATCCTCCCTTGTCATTAAGGGCTTTCAGGGTCCAGCCTGGCAGCTGAGACAGCTTCCAGCTTGGACCTGATGCCAAGTCAGCTAGCAATATTTACATCCCTTAGCACAGCTGCCCATCGAGCAATTCATTAACAGGTACCAGCCAGTTTACATGGAGGCCTGCCACTGATAGGGCTAAAACCACTGCAGCTGTTTCTGTTCAGAGATGAACAGAAGTGTGAACTCCATGCAGAAGTGTGAACACCATCAACCTGAAAAGGGTCAGCAACTCAACAAAGAGATGAAGAGTTCAAAAGCACAGAAGCCAAACAACCTGATGGGTTGAGGACAAGCTTCCTGCTACTACTAAGTTCCTCCAAACAAGTCCATACCTTAGTGATGAGGCTGCCAATGTAGGGCAGAACCCCTCTGGCTGCCAGGTAGACCTTCCAGTGGGCAGGTTTGATGAGTTTCTGGTACAGCGCCAGGTACTCCGCAGCGCATTCGCCAGCAATGCTCAGCTCATCCAGGTAGCTGGTAAAGAGAAGCACAGGCTGACAACCACTTCGCAGGAACAAGCTGCATTCACAGCTTCAGGACACCAACAAAAGAAAGAAAAAGCCTCCAGAAATCTGTCCCCCTCATTCCTCCCTAGATAACAGCATTACCACCATTCATTACTTATCGCTAAAGCGATACTTTGGCCCAAAAAGGAGGTGTCCAACCGTGCTAATAACGTCACTTGTGCTAAGTTCGGTCACAGTAGTTAGAAGAGAGTTCCCCCTATTATTTTGCTGTGTAAGAGGCCAGGGAAATGTTGTCCACACAGCTGAATACCACCTGCTTACCTCTGGGAAAACACACACTGCCAGGCAGCAGGGGAAAAAAAAAAGTTTTCCTAAAACAGTATCATCCAAGCTAATTAAATTTAAGAATCCAGCACAAAAGGAGATGTGAATAAGAAGTATACTAGGTACAGAGGTGATAAAAGTTGGGAGAAGCAAATGATTCTCATGGGAATTAAGAGACAAACAACCCTGCAGCTGCCAAGTGTGGCATGATGGGAATACCTCGTAAGGAGATCAAGGACCTGCTGCTTGCGGCTGGGGATGGTAGCCAGAGCTTCCACAATAGTGCAGGCAGCCTGCCTCGCAGCTTGAGTGGCTGGAGTGAACAGCACCTGAGGCAAGAGCATTAAGATATGGTTTCATCTGATGTGCAGAGTTAAAGTGGTGATACTTTACTAAAAAGAGACAGCATGCATTAGGACAGGCTGGTGCCGTGGCAGCAGTGCTCTCCTGTTCACCTGAAGGCTTGAGTCTGTGAGAATGCCTAGTTTGTTTTCTGCCAAAATGTTTGAACACTGCACTGTGTAGGTGACACACTAATCCATGTACGAAGGAAAGGCTTTGCACAGGATCTATGAAAATTCAGCAGTCAAAATGCAGCTACTAGATGGGCAGCGTGCAGTGGCAGTCAAAGACTCAGAGCTTTGAGAACACGCAGACTGCTGCATAAATGCTTACCAATGGTGTTTCTAGCAGAACAAAGCTTCTGATCTAACTCAGAGTCAGTCAGTGTCTCCCCCCAAATATCACCACTCATACTACTTGCAAAGCACATACAATATGGCCAACTACCAGCATTCTCGGGTGGCTAACTGCCCCACGGTGCCGATGGGCCGGCGCATCCCACCGCAGCTTTCACCCACGTTTACCTGTCGCAGCCAGTTGTTGTGTCCCAGCTTGAGATCCAGAGGGCAAGTTCTCTTCCCACGGCGACTCATGAACTGTTTCCACTTCCAGACATACTTTTCTGACAAGTAGAGCTGGTGAAGCTCTGCTTTGCTGGGAGATTTCCCATTGGCATCTATACCTGCAATATTGGATACAGCTCAAGAGAAGTGTCTGCAGCTACTAACTGCACATTGCCATTATATTTTCTTCTTCATACTGGAATACTGCAAACTGCAGCTGAGCACTGAGCAGCTTCTCATTTATTTGTTTCCATTTTCACTTCTGTGTGGAGCTATGCTCACTTCCAAGCCAGGTGCAAATGTCACAACCTCTCAGGGTTATTCAATCAATTTCTCAGCTGGCTGGTATCATTTTATCTAAACCAGAACCTTCACTTTTGACACTACCGTGTTTATCTTCAGGCACAGTGCATTTTCTGCTCAGTTTTTGAGCAATACAGCTGAAAAAGGTCAGTGCTACAATCTCTACAGACTATACAGCTAAGCGTGAAGATGGTATCAGGTGTCAGGGACAGAAGCCAAAACAACTCCGCATCCCTTATTAAACTCAGAAGGATATGCATGTTCTTTCACAAAATTGCACACAATTTCACACAATTGCACAGTTAAAAACACAGGACTACCTCTGGCAGGGAGGCACTTTTTCCAAGCTTCATACGATGCTTTGGGGTCTCTCTTGAGCCATAGTTGAGCTTGTGCATGGATTTCATTACTGTAAGGCTTCACAGTGGTGAGAGCATCCACAGGCACGTCCTAGTAAACAAAAAAGCTCTATAATTCTTGACAAAACCACAGCCTGCAGGCGAATCACTGATTGCGTCTGCTCAGCGCAACGTAAACACAGCTCTCAGACAACACCAGGGCTTCTGTTACTCCTACACAGCAGTTATATCCAGCTTTGCAGGGTGTCAAGNGATCTGCATGATGAACTAAGAGATGCCTCATTCAAGTTACTGATACTACTGAAGTATCAGTAAAACCATCTTTGACAGCTGTGATTATCAGATAGTTAAAGGAGAAACACACCCTCTCCATTGCAAATGCTACCCTAAATTACAATAAAGGAGCACACAATCAATATTGCTTCTATCAGAATTACAGCTGTATTCAAAAATCTGACCCAGAGGTACTTGATTCTACAAAGCTTCTGAAAGCAACAAGAGCTTGCCCGAAATAACCAAGCTGTAGCTTTAGAATACCTCTCCTCTTTCCCCATGCCTCAAATCTGAGGGACGAAAGCAAAGCACGGTCTTGATGAGCAGTGCTCAAAAAAAGGGAAAGCAGTTATCTGTAATTCTCAGCCTGCAAAGATAAGTCACAGGACTTGTGCTTCCCCAGTAACCATGACCAAGAAGAGTACTGGATTCCTTACAGAGCTATTCATCACTGAGATCAGCGTGCCAGATTTCAATCAGCTCATTGTCAGATGCTTTGCTCAACATCTAAGGCAATACCTTGTTTTTCTTGCTGGTTGGAGCAGGTGGTTTGATCAGCTTTTGAAGAATGCGCAGGCACATGAGGGTGATGTTTTCAACAACCACTGGTGTCTTAATGTTCACTGCCATCAGAAAGAGGCTGAGAGCTGAAAGACAGACAGAAATGGTCATGCCACCAAGATTTGCACATGGCGCTCCTCCACAGCTCTGTACAGCACGTCCAAAGTGCTTAGAATTAGGTAAAAGACCTCATATCCTCAAGCAAAGCTATCACATTCTCATGGAGCTATGGATGGAAAACAAATTTTTTTTTTTTAAGCCTTGCCTTTACACTTCCATCTTTCCATTCCTCAGCACTCCTGTTTCAAGAACCTGGAGACAAAGCTATCTGCTGCTACCTCTGCTTTTAACTCTCATCACAAGCTACCTGAGTCGGGATCATTTCCCTTCCTTAAAAATCTTAATTTAGGCCATGGACCTAGCCACAGTACTTTAAAATAAAGGTTTCACATTAGTTGTTTCAACTCACCACAGCGCAGTCGGAGCTCCCAGCAGCTGTCTTCCTTTGAGATGGAGTCCGTCAGCAGCAACATTTCATACTGGAGGCTGCTAGCCTGTAAGACAGACACATTTAAAAGCTTAAGACGACTTGGTGATACAGCAGTCCTTTTTGTCTTCTGATATTTAAAAAAATACAGATTGAAAACATATTGGTCTAAGCACATTTAGTCCCATCCCTACATGGGATGACTGGCAACCTGTCTGAGAGAGCTGCAAGGTGAGCTGCAAGCAACAGCTAAAACATGTAGAACTGCCTGAGGAAACTCAGGCATTGTGCTGCCACAGAATTTTGTGCTGTACCTTAATTCCTACCAAGATGCAAACGTGTTCTTTATTACAAATAGACTGTGGTAACAGAGAAGGTGCCACGATTAGAATACACCAGCAGCTGCAGAGGGTCAGAAAAAAGAACTAGGAAAACGCTGGAGTCTCTCACCAAGTCTGGATTTGCCCAGTGTCCCTTGAGAGCTGCAGAAACCTTCCCGATGATTAGATCATTCATCTGTTGTGTGGCCTCTGGATTGTCCCTAGTTCCAGAAGGAAAAGAGAACACCATCATGCTGTGCTCATACTAAATACCAAAAGCTCCTGAGATTTCAGCTTAGTTGATGACAAATGTCCAACAAGCACTGAGTTTGCTGTTGTCTGCCCTACAGAGCTACTCCTTCCTGATTCTGCTTTCACTAGCACGCAGCCTTCTGGAGCTCACTGGACGTCGCAGGGCTATGAGCGCAGAACCAACCTCACCTGGTCAGAAGGCACATGAGCTGACGGACCTCCTCCCTCATGGTGGCCGCGCCCCGTCGCAAGTTGTAGTCAAACAGCTCTCGGATCAGGCCCTGGGACACAAGGATGTGCCTGATGGCTGAGTTGGTGGCCAAAGCCCGGAGCAGCGTTATGCAGTGTTCGGTGACAGCTGAGGCACAGCCGTAACACTTCGTTGAGGATGTGTGGCCACAGCCTAAAACAGACAAGGCACGATACTGGCTGGCAGTAAACGTGGGTTGGACAGTGCTTCGTGAGGACTTTGTTGCTGCCTCTCTCTGTTGAAGGTCATACTCCAGGAGTTCTTTCCGAGAGGCAAATACTTTCTGGAAAACACAGAAAAGGAGAAATGAAAATTCTGGAATTGTGAAGCACTATGTAATTGCTGACCCCATTTTACAGGTGATTTTCACTGCATATTTTATGGAGAAACATTTTAAAGTTTCTCAAAGCTTGAAATCTTTCATGTCAATGGCAGACTTGGGAAATGTATTACAACTACCAGCCCAACTCCCAGTAATCTGCTCTGCTTAAAGGCTCGATGTCTATATCACATGTGATCTAACACTGGAAATGTAACACATCAGGCCCAAATACAAAACAAAGTGCATCATACCTGAATGATTTTGGAAAGTTCATCAAAAGAGTTCTTGCAGTCACCACAATACTCCTGGGCTAACTGGAGTATGTACCTATTCACACTCGCTGAGGTAGAACTGATCCCTCCACCACTACCAGATTCATCCTGGGAGAGAGAGGAAAGTAAAAGGAATCACACATGGAGGCTACACACAAAAATAACTGCTGCAGAACAGCATCTGAGGCAAGGATCTTTAGCTGTCCTTGGCAGTATAAAAGGCAGCGTCCTACAAGCCTGCCTCCCGCAAGGGGTTTTTCTGTGCAAAATCCATTTGGCCGCTCTTACCTGTGGCTTTTCAGGAGCTGCCTCATTCACTTTACACAGAAGGTTTTCCAGCTGCGGTCGGTGTCCCATCAGCTGGTGATACACTCTGTCAGCCTTGTCCAGGAGAGTGTTGATGTTTGTTACTGCCTAAGAATAAAAGAAGAAAGGAAACCCTTCTTTGATGCTCAGACAAGATTTTTATTCTACTGAAGTACAGCTGCCAACCTCCAAGCTTTCCCACGTCTTTTGTCTTTCTCTGTGTTGCTGAAAAGCACCTTGCCTCTTCCAGCAGTATCATTCTGACGTCTAGTGTCCAACACTGTAATCTGCACACTTAGACTTCGGGACAGGCCACACTGACCTGCACACACTCTTTCACTAGCAGGGCTCCTCAGATGGGATGCTAATGCATACAGCACAACCCAAGTCAACCCTCTTGTGCAGCAAGACAAAGAGATGCAGTGGTAGGTAGCTACTTTGTAAGTAAAGCACTGAATAACGTCTTTGAAGAATGATCTACTTAGTGGATCAAGAGAGTAAATAAGGGATTGCATTCTGTACTTCTCAAAATGCCAGAGACAAGAATAAGGATTTTGTGAGATCAGAATTACAGGAAGTGCTTTACTCAGTGCAAAGCATGGGAGCAGCACTGCTTTTCATGTTACTCCCAAGACAGATGGGCCTCTGATGTCCCTACACTGCTGACTTGGCTGAGAAATGCAGCATTCCACTGACGAACCCACTGCTGGTCTAACCTTCTTCCGATCCTCTTCGTTCTCTATGGGATCCACCGCACAGCAAGGCTTGGCATACAGCATGAAGTCGAAGCGAGCGTATTTACAGAACCCACAGGCATTGCAAAGGAAGGGATCCTTCTCGTCATAATTAATGGATCTGAAAGGCAAGGCAGAAAGGTCAGGGAATGCAGCTGAGCTTATCAAGGTAACTGGGGGAATGAAGCAAGTAAGCTGGAATGCACTCGTTAATTAGGTAAAGGAGAAGGATGACCCTCAGAACGTCTACGCTACCAAACTGCCCTGGGGAAGCAGTATGAGTGCAATACGTGTGGTACATGAGAATCAGAACCCACAATTCAGGCACCAAAATCCCTGCAGAAGCAGTACCGCATTCTGGGCAGTAAGCAGAAACAGGCGTGAATGTGTTCCTCACAATTCTTCTTCCACTACAGCAATTCCCAGCAGAACACCAGGCTAGGGCACCGTGCCCTTTATGAGAACACAGATAAAAAGAAACCGTTTTGTAAGGTCTAGGCTTTGAATGGCTTTCACTCTCTGCACAGTTGCAGTGGGACTAGCTGCAGCATACTTATTATCCCCTGTTGCAGACGAGAGTAGCATGACATGAACTGATTTACAGCTCCCATGTTTCAATAGGGGATACAGCAACCTTTCAATATACCAATAATGAACTGATCTGTGTAAAGAATCTGCTAAACACCTTGAATCCCACGAGGATTTGAGCGGAATATGGGACTACAACTGCAGGAGAAGACATCAGATGAGGAGACAAACCTCACAAAAGGGGAGGATTTGTGATACTGTACTGAAAGCTTGAATAGCACACAGTAAATTACACCCCGAGCCCTGCTCTGAATGAGGAGAGTACAACAAAAGCTCCAAACAGACAAAGGAGCAGTGTCCATCCTGCACAGCAAGGCAGGGAGCCTGTGGGGAAACCCCCCTGCAACCACCTAACTCAACTCCAGCCTCCTGCCCCTGAGCAGGCAGGCCAAAAACAACCTCCCGTGAATTTTCCGTTTTAAACTTCCGAGGGCTCGACTCGAAACTTCTGCCTTCTTTCAGTGTTGTCGTCTCAGGTCTCCTTTGTTAGCCTGCATTACCGCTAAATCCCTGTAAGCCTGTTTTATACTTCTCGACTAATTTGATTGTGCAGTTGCATTAACCAGGATTGCACACTCAAACAGCAGGATATTCTGCTGAACCTCCAGCGCTGACAACAGCACCAGGGCTCCCTAAAGCCCCGGCTCTGGCTCCACGGGGAGCAACCAGGACCACGTACCTGCACTTGTGGCACTGATACACGTTCTCACCGCAGTTCCCACACACCCCCGGGTTGGCTGGGACAGACGCGCTGCACCGAGGGCACTGCAGGGTCTCCGTGGAAGCCTGGTAATTCTCATAGAAATCTGCAAATTCTATCATCAGGTTCGAAGCCACAATGGGCAGGGGCAGGTCAATCTTCACCTCTGTCTGGCCTGGGGTCAGCTGGACTTTTTTGGCTTTGTGCCATCGAGCTGGCCTGGGAAGAAAAAAAATAAAATAAAAAGCAAGGCACACGGCTTTCAGTGGGGAAGTACCCTCCTGCCCACGCACAAAGAGAAGCCAAACACAACCGCCTCAGCTCCAAATCTACTTTAAATGGGATGAATGGAGAGCAGTTCTAGGATTCGCTTCCTTAGCTTCTGTATTGACATGATATGCAGCCAGAAATACATTTTAAGCCTTTATCCTCTTCATAGAGAGAGACTGTTTAGGATTAAAGAGCTGTTGATGCCTTATGGAAAAACTTTAATTCTACAGACATTTTCTAGGGATTTTCACCTCCGTTTTTTTTATTAGTAAAGACATTTGCATGAAAACAGGATATTTATTTCTAAAGATCTCATCTGCTCCCACTGCTTATTCTCAACCTGAAGTCAGAATCCTCTCTTTGTGACATCATAATCCTCTCCACAGCAGCCACTCGTGATGTCACAGAGGATTAAGACTTCAAATAAGCAATAAGCACCAGGCACAGATTAATCCCTAAGCCAAAGAGATCTGATTCTGGTGAGAACATCTCAAGAAGTGAGAAGGGAAAGCATATAAGCAGAACTGGCTCCAGACTGAGCAATGTACTGAAAAGGAACATTTTTCCTGGGTAAAGCAGCAGTTGAGAGCTAGGCCATCCAACGTCTTCTAATTTTAGTTCTACTATAAGGCTCGTAACAAGTAACGCTAACACTTCCAGCAGTTCTGGATGTGCTGCAAGGTCCAAATTCCTCTCCAAGTCAAACTCCCCAGGAGATGCTCTTGGTATCAATATTGGTTCCCAAACACTTATGTTAGGTGCTTAAAACTGAGCCTGTACAAAACTTGTGTACACAAATCTTACAGGCATATTTCATGCTCCAGGTACGATATGGATCCTTTCTTCAACAACTTCTTGTAGCAGATTCAGAACAATCCCACCCATTGTGGGAGTGAACCTATTGTTACAGCCTCAGAAGGAAAGCTGGCTACAACAAGCCAGGCAGATGCAGAGCAGCCAATACAAACTCAGCCTCTTCACCTCACCAGAAATCACAACATCAAATTCAGAGGCTCGCAAACAAAGAAACGTGGGTGAACCTACTTGTTTTTCAGCTCCACTATGGCCTGCACTGTCCTGTTGTTGTAATAGAGGTTGATGGTTCGGACCATTTTGGTGCGTTTCAGGTCTCCTATCTTCACCGTCACCTTGCTGATGGTGTGGCTGCCAATCAGCTTCACCACTTGCTGCGTGGTAGTGTAGCGTGTGTCCACTTTAATGGAGGAAAGCTTGATATACTGAGGAGGTAAAAACAAGGACACGCTGCCAGTGTGATCACATCCCCAGAAATACAGAAACACAGCATGGCATGCTGCTGTAAAAGGCTGTGATCCCTGTGACTAATTGGAAAGGGTTTAAGAACAGCAGGTACTTACACAGAAGGGCACCTCTGGGTTGTTGCAGACAAGACAAGGATCGCTCTCTAGGTAATAGCCATCAAACTCCACCAGCCCAGACAGTGTGCTGGAATAAAGGCGAAGAAAATTAACATACATGATCTGGCATTCACCATGTTTTTTCAACGTGAGCCATTCAGGCAATCCAGAGAGTTCTGGTTTAGCTGTACTCCCCAGTACCAAACTGAAAACGATTTTTCCTCACTAAGCAGCATTTCAGTAAAATGATTAACCACCAAGGTACGACTAAGAACACAATTAACAATTCTGCAAATCTATGCTCTCCAGTTGTTCCTACCGTCTTGTAACATGTACTGAAAAGGAAAGCAAAAAGGCTAAAGCCAAAATACTGCCAATAATGCTCACAATTTCATTTTTTTTTTTTTTTTTTCCCCCCTCACATGGCAGACAGAAGCCTGCTATTCTCTCAAGGCCAGTTGCAGCAAGTATGTAATCTCAGTAGGGGTCCTTCCTCCACCACAATTTCATTAGAAGAACTGTGTATTCCCCAGTGGATAGCAGCTCGTCTGCTAAAGAGCTCCTTCAGTGAAATGCATCAAAGACAGAAGTAACTCACTTGTAAATGTTGGAGTTAGGGTGGTTGGTAAGAATGTGGTTTTGAGTCCGGAGGATCTCCACAGCCTTTTGGGAGTATTCCTTCAACTGAAATACAATTAGGAAATATTGTCTGCTCAGCTTTTTTTTTTTTTTTTTTTTTTTGATACAAAGACAAAGACTTCTCATCATGTGACACGCTAGGTCCCCCAGAAGATGCACACTCTATACCCACGGGAATTTCTGTGGTTAAGTCATTACCCAGGAATGTAACAGATCCTAAAATTAGACCTTTACCACAATAACAATGCTATTTGTCATAGCCAATGACTTCAAATGCCTGCCAAGATTTGCAGAGCATTCCCAGCTCTGTACGAATACACTTGCAAGTATAAGTGAGTCTAAATTATCTGCTCTCAGCCCATGGTCCCCTAAGAAATCCCACCACTTCCTTCGTTCAGAACTCAAGGTTACAAAGCTCCTAAAGAGCTGAAATATCAGATCTATAAATTGGAGCTGGCATCAGAGCTAGCAGTATTTTCTCACAGACTTCCTGAGGAAAGGTTTTCAACCCACAACACAATAAAAACAGCCCCAATCCACAATTTGAAGGAATCTGCCTTTTTTTTTTTTTTAACATTCCAATTTTGAGAATGAAAACATTTCCACCTGAAGCTGTTTTAACAGAAAATCTATCCCAGATGTGCCATAAATAAGCACTAACAAAATTCATAAGAAACAGCTGGACCTGGGATGCTCTTCTGCTTTTTCTGAATGACACCGTACCTTTTTCTCAGTCTGCTGTGTTTTCAGAGAGAAGTATCCCAGAAGATCTACAAACTGGGCAGCCTTTCTTCCGTAGGCTGGGAGTTCTGGCCAGATCGACCACATGAGATCCAGCAGTAATTCTTGCTGAGATTTGTTAGAGTTCCTGTTGGACAAATGACAGATCAATGTGGCTTGTCAAGACAGCTATACAGACAACAGCTGTATTGACAAGATAGCTTATAGAGGGAAGAAAATGCATCCTACAGTTCACAACAGTTTGTAACTATGATCTTGCTGTACATGAGAGTTCACAGAGTCAAATCTCAACTCCTGCCACCAGGAGCATTCTAGCACTCTCTGAAATTAAAGAGCTGTCTTGTAACAACTGAACAGACTCCTGAAGGAGTTCAGCACCCTGAAGTCTGCCTTCACATACATAACTGCCACCTTTTTACCTGCATCAGCTTGCATCTGCCTCAGGAATTCACCCTCCTGCAGATGTCAGGAGCCAGATTCTAAAGGCAGAAATAACATGTTCCTTGCAGATGATAACTCAAGTTGATCAGTAATGTGTAAGTCACAGCTTAGACCTGCAGCCCCAGTAACTGCAAAATAGTGTGAGCAACTCTGGGCGATTCCATCATCTGCAAGCCTCAGCAGCCTTTAGGACACAGGCCCAAACATTAAATCTTCCCCAAGGAAGGAGCTTTTTCATCTTTCCAGAACTGAGCAGAGACTGGCTCAGCAGAGCAGCTCAGAGAGGCTCCCTCCAGCTCACCTGTAGATGTGGAGCGCGAGGCAGTGGGCCTGCCACCTCACGGAGGATGAGTTGGACTCCAGCAAGAAGCAACGCAGGAACTGAATGAGGGTTTCCTTATCAGCAAACTTGTTCAGCTGGTTCACCAGGGCTGTACACAGCTGGTCTTCCTGACTACCCGAACTCTCACCTAGGGGACAGCAGGTAGCACAAGAAAGACTGAAGAAAGCAGATGAATAGAGTACCTCACAGGCAGGCTAGTTCCCTATTCTATAGGCCATACAGCAAGGACATGGGGACAAGTGACCATGGTTAAGGCAAAAAGTTTAATATTCCTCTCTTTTTGAAA
>VXAV01006807.1:70870-100869 GCA_013399715.1 Alectura lathami | reverse complement strand
ACATTTGTAACACTCCTGACTAATTCAGAAGAAAACTCCTTGCCAGTAAGGATGTGGGAGATGTGCTACACATCCTGATAAAAAGAAAAGGAACAATAATAGGGCAGTGAAAAGAGTCACAAAGAATCGTCTGTCGGAGAAAGCCAAAACAGTTCCCTGAAGAAAAGCCAAGAGAGAATTTATGCCCATGACTTTTATAGGAAAGCTTAATTACTTTCCCAAGACTTTGGACATCCATTAAAAGCAGCCCTGGCTCCAGCACAGCTTACAAGTCAGACAGAGGAAACAAGTCTGAACACAGCCATTGAAGAGCAGAGCTCACTGGGTGTGCAAAAGCATTTGCTTTAATTCCCATGAGGATTTCAACTTCCTACATCCCAGGACAAGCAACTTAGGTAGGAGCTACTTGGCCATTGGTATAGGCAACTTCCATCAGACAACTTAAAGCCCACTCAGGTTAACAAATACTTGTTGTGGGTTTGGGATATAGCCAGCACCTGATTTCAGTTCCAACTCTTACAAGCATACTACCTCATCCTTGAACCTATTATTACATACAGTAAAACTTGCCTTCTCTTTTAGATGTTGCTAAAGTTTTCAAGTGCCCTTGCCAAGATTCACGCCCCCCTCACAAAAGAGGTATTTATCACAACCAGAAGCAAGCAGTGCTCTCTAAATAGAAGTACACAAAGCTGAGAGGAGCAGACTTCATCCCTAAAAGAACCAGAGAACAGGGCACAGCTGCAGCTCACCCTCTCGCTCCTTTTCCTTTTCTTCCTTCTTGCTCTTTTTCGTGGAGGATTTGCTCTGTGTGGCTGGCTGCCCAGAGCCTGATGCTGCCGGAGCAGAGGTGGAAGAAGTGCTTGATGATCCGGAGGATGAAGCCACAGACAGCACTTTACTGCCACACAGAGCACAAGAGAGCAGCTGCAGGAGAACTGGCGATACTCCTTCATCAACCAAGAAGCTGACTTGGAGGAGAAAATAGAGAACCGCTGTGGAGAAAAGAAGAAAATGTTTGTTGCCTAAACTAAAACAAACAAACAAACAACAACAAAAAAAAAAACACAACAAACAACCAAGCCAGAAGCAACAAAAACCACCTTTCAACATGATAAGAACTATCCCACAAACTGGCAGAACATTCCCATCCCTACACTATGGAAGCAAAACATTCGGGTACACCAAGGTGAAGTGCTTCATCCCAATTTACATGCTGAAACAACAGCAGTGCAAACAAGAGAAGGCAGATCTCCTAACTCGTGCTCTATCAGCCATCCATTACACCATACCGCACTTTCCAGCTAGGGAACAGATGCAATTAGAGCACTGGGTTAATCAGTACTGGAAACAGTTCTGTCCTACTCAAAACTCTCAGCTGTGCATCCCCATTTTTGTATGCTGAGCTTCCCCATCTGCAGAGCCATGATTCAAACCAAGACATGCAATGCACGCCCTCTGCTCTCTCAAACACTCTCAGAGAAAGAACTCACAGTCATCTTTAATGCAGAATTTCTGCCAGTTCACTGTTCGCTGCGTCGCAATCTCTGCGCAAGCCTTTAAGTGCTCCATCTGAAAGGCACAATGGGACAGCATTAAATACCCTACCAGCACGTCCAGCACTGACATCTTACAAAAGTGCAACACACACTTTTTCCAAGGACAGCTGCATGCTTTTCCTTACCAAGCTGATCAAGGTATCATACTGCAGAGCAGAACCTGAGCTTGCTGTGACCACACTGGCACGAAGGAAAATGCCTTGCTCTTCCAGAAGCTTTTTGATTCCACGAACATGGGAGTCTAAAGTGTGGAGGTCTCGGAGCTGGCGGTACTTATCCTTTGATCCACAGATAAAGAGCAAAAGCTTGCGGACTTGGCGGCGCACGAACGGAGTCTGCTGGATCATCAGGTACTAGACAAAGAAAAGCCTATAACATCAGCACTGTGAACTCACCAGTAGGCAACCTGCGCCAACAAAAATACGATGTGCTTTCTTACAAAAAGATAAGATACCAGAGATGCATTAACAAATCTGTCAGCTTTAAGGTATGGAAAAGTCACCCGTAAAAGCAAGTCACAGGCAGAAGAAACACTGCACAGCATTGCTGCAGCATCCTGAGCTGGCTGATTGTGAAACTGCTTCTGAAAACCATTCTTTGCCCTCTGTAACCTCAAATAAAAAGCTAGTCAAGCTTAACTATGAAATCCTTCCACAAAGTTGTGGAAATGTAAGATAACTAGTTATCGTAAGTAGGGAGCTACACAGTCAGACAAAAGAACTGAGAGCATATACTGCAAACACCCTACTATTTTCTTTTTTTAAGGATTAAGTTCAGTACCAACAGCAAAGCATGATATTACGTTGTACTACCTCAGAGGTTTTGTATTAAGAGCTTCCTGGCAGCAAATATTGAGTTACAAAGACCAAAAGCCATCTTATTTTTCACATATGCTTTCCTAATGATTGTTGTCCAACAGGAATAAAACAAAGCCAGGAGTTCCCCTTCTTTGAAGGGGGGAAAAAAAAAAAAAAAAAAGAAATCAGACATGGATCAGAGATTGGTCCAGCAGAAGTTTTCACTTCTCCTAAGGAAGGTAACACTAGCAGAATTTTCTGGTTAAAACCTGTATCATGTTCTCACCTCAGACAAGAAGTAGAACCAGGAGTGATCAAAGATGGGAGGTGGGATACGGGAGTTTGTGTCTGCAATCTTCTTGATCTGATAGGGCAGCCGCAGTACCATCTCTGTCAGAAGCTGAGTGTAGGCCTCGAACACATCTGCAGCGTGACCCTGACAGGGAGAGCAAGCAGTCAGGCCCTGGCACTGAGCACTCCCAGTGTGCTGTCATGACAAGCCACAGGGTGCATTTGTTCATTTTCTGAAAACAAAGTTGTTCTGCACCTTCAAAACCAGAAGAAACACTCCCAACTGACAAACAAAAACAAGCTGACAAAGCCCCTGCGTGAGGGCTTTACCTAAAGGCAGCCTAGGAGGATGCAATGAGCTACTCTGTAGCCCTAAGGCATTTCAATATACAAGCTTTGAGTAGGAGACATGCTCAAATGTAACCAGACTTTTTCACTGCACCTGCACATGTATGAAATGCCTCCCCAGCTCTACTGGAATAAAGGTGGTTGGGCAAGTCTGGGATTTCATGTGGAAACCCCCATCAGCTGCCAGGCTGATGGGGGAGCTCAGTAAGTAGCGGTGGCTCATAAATTCCACCCGCCAAGCAGAAGGAGTGACCCTTCAGGATGATTAATACCAGAAACAACGAGAGCAGCTCCAGAGAACGCCTCATTTCACCAGGCGAGCTGGGCTGCTCTGTCTGATAACTCACAGCGATCCTAGCAATCCTTAACCCACACTAAGGGAGCAGATTCTAACTGCACAACTGAGAGAAAATCAACTCTGCAAAGATGCTTCTGCTTGCTTCTGTGCAGCAGCCCTTTAACGCAGGTCACGTCATGCTAACGGCATAGGGTAGGACTCACCTTCACGTACTGGCGGAGGAAGAAAGGGCTCATGTCAGGTGGAGAAGTAGTAGTGTGAGGCTTCAGGAGCTGGCTGGTGGCTACAGGCTCCTCATCGTTCTGCTGGCTTTTCCAGTACTCCAGCAAAGACTTCAGCACGTGCAGACAGTAGTCCACAGCACCAGAGCTCAAGAGTGCAGCAGCAGTGGCACTAGAGATGAGGGAGGAAGACTGAAACGAAGAGGAGATGGATTACCAGAGCACCTGAGAGCCACCGTGTCAGAAGAGCAGGAGAAGCCACGACAATCAGACAGCATTTGCTGACAGTACGGACAAGAGAGCAGGTTTTTTTTTTTTTAATGAAACTTTACAGGCAGCTTTTAAGTTTGGGGTTTGTTTGAGGTTGGGTTATGTTTTTTTTGTTGTTGTTGTTTATGAGAAGCAACTCAAATATTTAGAGACTCTTTTGAACAAGCGCTTAGTAAAGGAAAACAAATAAAATCTCTTCTTAAGTCTAATCTCCCCTCGACACATGTGCCAGAGGCCACTGTGCTATGGATTAGACTAGGGCTTTTTTTTTTCCCCTCTCTTTTATTTTTATTTTTATTTTTTTTAAGTTGGGATTTCTATTTGTTTATCTGGGATTTGGCCAGCTGGGGGTGAATTCTGGTAGAGAAAGAGTCCCTGTTGCAGATGCTGCTCAGAGGCTCTGCTCCACCCAGGTATTGCTCCACCTGCATTCTGCAAGACGATGAGCTTTGATTTCTGTGGGAAGCTCAAGTGAATAACAAAGGCTGGAGAAAAAGCTACTGTAAATAAAACTATTAAAGCAGCCCTGTAAATCCAAACAAACCCCACAGCTCATAAGCTCATTAAAATTTGATGCAGTTCAGACTAAATTTTTTAACCTCTATGCTTTTTTATTAATCTCCTTCCCACCACACATACTGCTTTTTATGCCTTATTACTGTACCTTTTAGCAACAAATATCTAAGGAATCCTCTTAGCGACTTTTACGTTGACACAGCAGCATATTGCTTTCCAATAATCACATTACAAATCCTTTTTAACCCCTTCAGCACCAGGAACATGCAGCGAAAAATCCACTAGAGCATTTTAAATAACATCATTAATGTTCTGCCCTTAGCTCAGCCAGAAACCGCGCACAAAACAAATTACTCCGGTCATCTTCTCATGCTGGTTTCCTGCATTCTGAGTTTCAGGCAAGATCCTTTTTCACAAGAGCCAAGTAACACTACAAACCATAAATTTATCCAGTGTACTTTCAACTGTTTTCCAGTTTTACACCAGCTATTTGCGGCAGCAGCTTTTATACCATCTTTGATTAAGAAATCTCCCCAACCACATCACACCCCTGAAACAGCACTTCACAAACATAACTCACAAATGGAAACATACCTCACAAATGGAAGACTTGGATCCTGACTTAGTTCTGGACATGAACACACTAAGCAGCCTCATTACCACCAAGTGTACTTCATTCACAGGGGAGCGTTCATTTTTCTTAGACACATCCTGCCAAGAGAGAGCTTGCTTACTTACAGAGCTCAGCATCATGTCCTGACACCTAAATTTCAGTGCTCTGATCCTCATGAAGCGTTTCTAATTTAAGCTCAAGCAGTAATACTAAAAAAGCACCCTGAATTCCTCAGTATCAGAGTAGACAGTGGCCTGGGTGCCTGAGAACAGTTACACAAATGGAAATGTATGTATGTAAATTATAGGTCGCCGATCAATCTGCCTGTTTTAGCTGCTGAATTCAGCCAAACGAGTTTCCATGCTCACTTGCTGATGCTGGAACCAGGCAACAGTTATTTCCTACCTTACGTGAAATGAGCTAAGAGAAATAAACTGCCTGATCATAGCCACGCAGCAATCTGTTTCTGTGACTCCTCTTCGGGAAAAAAGCCCGCCCAGAAGGAGCAAATCAAGACAGAACGCTCGTGCTACAGCTTGCCTTTTTGTCCATGCACAGTTCTGCGATCAGCTGGGACAGAAGGTTATCCAAAGCCCCTTTGTCTTTCTCATCATCTCCATCTAGGTCTGTTGTGAGCATCAGAATAACCTGGAAATAGAAGTCAGAGAATTAACCGGAGCCAGACTGCATGTTCTCAAGATAAATACCGATGGTCTTTCACAAAACCTCTGCAAGTTTTATCTTGATTAATGTACATTCTTTCCCAAATTCTGCCTGCACCATCAAACCCTAGCATGAATATTCAGTATAAATGTGAAAGACCCTCCCCAATATTTAGGGGTTCAAGGATTTTAGCTCTTAGCTCCTCAGTCAACAGTAACACCACAATGAGTAAGGGTACATGTCTGGCAAAATTCTCTGGGCAAGGAATGTTGTGCAACAGACTGGACACTTCAGAGAGAGACTCATATACACTGTGACAGGGCAGGAAAGAGAAAAGGTAAAGCATGTGCAAACAAAAACCTGACAGCAGTAGCAAGGATTAACTGTTTGACTAAGGCTGAACTCCTGAGCCCTGCTCAGTTACCTGCATATAAGGAATGGCCCGGACTCCTCCAACATTCCTCAGCTGAGGTAAGTTTTGCAGCAGCCTCTCCAGCAACATCAGTCGGACCATGTGCAGCCTGGGGAGTCAGAAGGCAGGAATCAGACACAAAGCACTTTGAGACACATTGTAAGAAATGATAGAGCAACAGGATTACCAACAGAGCACTGCAGTTTACCAGAGATGCTCAGAGCATCAAGAAATCCTAAGGTGATCAAATTAGCAGACAGAAGCAGACTCTCTCAGACTTTACAGTCAAGGAGTAAGAAAGATGCAGAGCAACTCTGACAATGAACGCAGTTTTTCTCTGCAGACCTACACTGCTTAGCATGACTACCTGCAGAGCTTAACTATCTAGAAACAAGTACCATAAATCAGTCCCAAACTGCACTGTAGAAATGACTGAGCACCTGTTCCCACAGAATGAAGGACTGCGATCTTTCCCAAAGTGCTTAGCACTCCTGCACACATTTTTTTTCCCCAAACACTGAATTTCACTAGCGCACCAGCTTTAGATTTTAGTGATTCCTCTGTTTACTAGGCTCGTGCCTATTTTTATATCTCTCTGTGCAGACAGGCAACTCTATAAACGACGACACTGCAGGACAGAGGTGTGATCTGTGAAAAGGCAAACAAAGCCCCTTGCCTGTTGCTGGTGTGGACATCTCCCTCTGCCTCCCCTTCCCCTTCCGAACCATCTCCCTCTTGCTGGCCTGTGGTGGTGCTGATTGCACCTGTGCTGGAGCTGACGCTGCCTGGCCCAGCAGGGTGGCCCTCGGCTGTGGTGTCCCCATAGGCACTGCTACGGCCAGACACTGAAAAATAAACAAGGAAAAACAAGAAGGGGAAAGGGAATATCAGCACAAACATGCACCTTGGCCTCTTCACAGCAACCAGTGAGTCTGCACTACCCTTTGGAAGCATGGTTCTAAGCAGATGGTGTCTGTGGCTACCTTCAAAAAATTAAAAGAGCAACAACACCCTCAGCAGTGCTCTGTTCACCAGCCTGATCTTTGTGGCACAAATTGAATTGGTTCCACAGCAATAAATTTCAACTGGGTTAGAAGAAGGGTGTACAGAATGGGCAGCTAGAATGTAATTTTTGGTAGAAGTCTGTGATTATTTGCAGCCTTTAAATGCATCATTGATTTATTTTTCAGGGTACCAATCCCAAGCAAAAAGGAGGAAATCACTTCTACCCCACCCAAACTTATCCTGCAGTTCAGTGAATTCTTTTTTCTTGCTCTAGGCTACTTCACTGTGTTATTTATTACAGGCCAGCAAAAGCTACGATCCCACATTTCTAGAGAACTACAAAAGTGAGGAAGTATAATAGTGCACTTGGATAATAACCACAAAACGATGCACGGCATCATCTTTTTAGAACAGATTTCTTCTCCAGGGATTCCCCATCCCACTCACTCCTGGTGAAGTCTTGTTACTGTAGACATCAGATGTACAGACACTGGAACTTACCACTGTGCTCCCCAGCCACCGAGTCCACCGCACTGCCGCCGCTCTCAGAGCCCACGCTTCCACCGTGGTCGGCGGGTGAAGTCCGAAGAGTCGAGCCATCTGTCGCAGCTGTGCTGCCTTCATCATCCGATGCTGGAGCTAAGAGAATAAAGAGAGCTGTTACAAGTAAAAACACTGTCTTAATATAACTGCAAAAGAAGCGCATACTATTAAAGAAAAGCCACAAAGATTTGTCTGGTGTGTTAATTCTCGGCTACAAGTCAAAAAGGAATTTGGACTGTCCATCAGTACATTTAAGCCTGATGAAAGCAGTGGGAGGGGAACTACCTTGAGAAGGAAACCCTATTATCAAGTAATTTATTTGAAGGCCGTAAGTTATTTGAAGGGCAATGTCAGGTTGCTCATACATGCAAAGGAAATAATATGATTTACTTTGCTTTTTAAGAAGAGGAAATCACTTCCTCAGAAGCCCACAATGAAAGTCCTTCAGAGCAAGAAAGGCTCATCTATAAACTGTTAAAGATGCATGAAGCCAACAGTAAGAATTGGTTCTTCAAAGCCTTATTTACAAACAATTTTTAAATTGTTAGTTTAAAATAAAAAAAAAAAAAAAACTTGACTCCTTGCAGTGAACAGTTACCTGATGCTGTTGTATCTGAGAGCGTTCCAGCATCAAGAGAGGAAGAGCTGGGTGCTTGGCCAGACAGCCCTAAGCTCTGAAGTCCAAGTGCACTACTGCTGCTACCTGCAAGAAGAAAACAAATGGTGAGTGTCTTCCCATGAAGAAGCAATGGTATCTCTGGCCTTGTATGTACATCTCATGGTTGTACCTTTGCTCTGATGGTGGTCACACCAACAGTTTCCGCCCTGCTTCTTTCCCAGTTTCCTCACACTGCGTTCATCTTTTTGACTAACAGTAATGTCCACAACTTACCCTGTTGATCCTGTTGCAGGCTCAGGGCAATAGCCAATTCCACCATAGTTTCATCATCTGCATCTGGAGGGATGTCCAGCATTGGAGGGAATCCCTCTGCTCCAGCCAGAAGAGCCTCCAGGGGAGAAGGGTTCCCATTATTCACATTTTCAGAAGTCTCCAGAACCATTGATTCAGACTGTGGAGAAGAAACACAGTGAGAGCTTTGCCAAACCACCACCAAGTCCCAGTTCATCGTACACTAAACTAAACCCAAGTAGCTAACAGAGCGAAAAGACTCCGAAGAGAAGCACTCTGCACTTACCACCATCTCAAAGTCACCATGATCAACTTCGCTTTGCTCCTGGCTCTCCTGTCGGATATGCTCGCCGTTTGCTATCCCAGAGCTCTGCAGCTTGTCTTCTGCATCGTCGTCGTCATCATCATCTTTGTCTCCTGAGTTGCAAAGGATTAATTCACAAATGCACTCTTTCCTCACATTATAATGACCAAAGTAATTAATACTGGAAAAAAAAAATCCTAAACTGTCCTCTGTTTACGCACAGTCACCAACAGATTCCATGACAGCTACAATTCATGTGAACACTAGAAAGTATCTATTGTATGCAGATCTGGCTTTGGTCCACACGCATTTTTTGACTGATTTAAAAGGATTTGAAAATGTGCAAAGAAATCCTAAGACAGTCTGGATTACTATCCCTTTAATAAAATACTCAAGCTTTCCTGCCACTGAAACTGGAATATCTCAGAGATCCAGAGATCTTCTCTCTGAATAATCCTAGAACATCGAAAAGAAGATGAATGCTTAAAAAAAAAAAAAAAGAGGTTTTTAGGGGTGAAACCTATGTGTCTTTCCTGATAAATAAAGTAGGTCACACTCATTTAAAGGCACAGATGAATGGATTTTGCATACCCATAGGAGTATTGCTGCGAGGGGAGGACGGCAAGGTCACATGTCTCCTCTTGTTCCTTGGTCTCAGCACTCTGATCAAAGCTTGTTTGCAAGAAAAGCTCACTGCAGGATCCTATAGGGTTAATAGTTTCCATTACACTTCTTAAGCTTTAGGTGCTTACTCACAGTATGTGGTAAATGTGCTCATGACTCTCCGCTGGTCACGATTCACATGGCTTATGTCACTGCCTAACTTCTAAACTCCCTGTTTTCCCCAGCCGCCATAAGGCAATACTTATCATCACACAAGCAGTACATGACAAACATTTAAATACAAGAAGAGAGACATTTCTCCTTCATTCACTTCTGGCTGTATGTTTTTGGCTGCATGCCTCTGTTTTGTAAGGCCTCATCTTACCATTGTGCTTGTATTGAACTCTCTTCATGTACTTGTGTTACAGGCTGACAGAGAGCAGAGTAAGACTACATACCGGGCAAAGTAACATCTGCATGTAGATCTTGGATGCCGTATGGATACAATCCAGTTCACACGTGCAGTATCCATGGATAATATCCACCAAAGCATTGACTGTGGCCTCAACGTGAGTCAGACCTAAGGAGGAATAAAAGCAGGCATGGAATCCACTACCTTCCCACTTCAGCACGTGGAGCAAGACACTGCAGGAAGCATCTTTTGTTTGTAGGCTTTAAGGCACAATGCTAGCATCACAAAAATACTGAAGCTTCGATCCAAAATGAGCTTACACACCAGTCCTGTGAAGTATAGGGAATATTGCACAAGCCATACATCAGGACCACTGAATATCCTCTAATGCCAACATAACCACCTAGGAAGTCAGGTGTGAACAAAGCAATCATCAGTCCCTTTTTTACTAAGAAATATGCCTATTTTTAACAAAAGCTTGAAGTAGAATTTACAGAGATACCTTAGGAAGTATGCACGGCATAATGAGCAGCTTAAGGCTAGTTTGGAAAAAATCATTTTCTCTGTTTACAAGCTTAGACTCCTTCAAAATATATAAACTTATCAACAGCAAATGAATAGTTAGCACACCTGGCAAGCAGGCAGGAGCAAGGAAGGCATTTTTGGGTTTTGATGCATGTAGCTTCCAGAAGTGGTTGACCAGCTGGGTAATAAATGTGCAGCCTTCTCCTTCAGCTTGCTTCTGGGCCTCCTGCCCTTCTTCACTCTCTGTACAGATCAAAGAACAGCTGTCAGATTTGTGCAGGGAAAAGCGTTAACAAGCAGGCAAACACCAAGTTCATTTGAAAAAGGCCTTTGTTAGAGTGTCTGACATCTTCTTTACAAGGACCACCTCAGGCCTGTCATATTTCAAGTACAGTCCCGTCACACTGAACCAGATATCACAAAACATTTCCAGTTACCATTCGAGAAAGTTAAAGAAAAATCCAGACTTATCTACCTGTTTCCAGCTGTGGCAGCTTTGACTCTGTGTAATGGACCAAATTGTTGGGTCTCATAATAGCAATGGACCGAGCAGTGATGACCAACCTCTGAAACACTTCAGGATCAAGGTCCTTTCCTTCTTTGGCAGAGGAGCTCAAGTACTGAATGGCTTTACTTAGCAACGCCTGATCCTATACAGTGAAAGACAACATAGGCAAGGATAAACACCACACAGCAGAAGAGCAAAACAGCCGAGATTTAACTGCAGGACAGCTCACGGGGAAATTTGCTTTAACTCTCTTGGCCAGTGTTATCTTGAAAGGACAACTAATATTATACAGTCACCCAGTATCTAGCTGGAGAATCCATTCTTTCTTTCCCTCAAGCTTAAAAGTAGACAAGAAGACTTGAGTATAAACATAAGCCTGCAGGTTAACACTGCGAGGAAAAAGGGCTTTCTAGGGGCTGGATGCACCTCAACCGTAAACCAGCAAGTTACAGAAGATGCTGAAAGCCTTGTACCGTGTTACCTTGTGGTTATGGTAGGCTGAGCGACTGGTGTGCAAGCTGGCCAAGAGGCTCTTGGTTTGCTGCTGGACACTGGAAGGAGCAGGCATGGAGAGCAGCACAGTAGCCAGTTCCTGAGCAGCCACCTTATTCTTCTCCTTTTCCCAAGAACAGACAAAAAACATTCTTCAGTTCACTAACCACTAGGATGATACATGAGTTCAATTGCACTGCAAGTTCCTACCTTTCTTCAATACAGTTTTGATATCCCCTCAATGCATGATGTGACATTTAAAGAACATTCCACATGCCTAAACAAGAAAAGTCCTTTCCAGATTTACGGGCTTCTACCCTGCTGTTTCTGCAAACGAGGTCACTCCACAGCACAAAAATCCCACCAGCAATAAATGCAAATGCCAACTGTCATTCCAAACTAGTTTCAAATGCTTTTCGCTAAGTCAACTTTCAGATCAGCGTTCTGAGCACAACGGATGCGGCTCTCTCCCGTATCAGGCCCCCAGGGCTGCAGGAGGTGCTGCTGATCTTGCCCCTCCTCCCCCATCTCTGAAAGCTCAAGAATGTATTCAGAAAGTTACTTGCCTTCTCGTTGACTGGTCCTACAGCAAAGCAGCTTTCCAGCGCTTCTAAAGAACTCACTACTAGCCTGAAGGGAGAAAGGAAAGCAGGCCTGAGTACAGCAACCCTTCTCTCTCCTTAGCACTTTGCTTTATGTGGGCTACAGTCATGAGTAGCTCAGAGACAGCTAACGAATGCCAAGTACAAAATCAAAGCATGATAAAACCTGCCACAGGCACCATGCATATCATTTCATTGTGTTACAGACCAGAGTTAAACCTGGCTCACGCTCACAGACAAACTTAGGACTGCTTTAATAATCCACAGCTGAAAGACAGGGGCTTTTCTCTACCAAAGAGGATAAAACATTTCCTTACGCAGCCTGCAGCAGGGATAACTTGGATTGTCTTGACAGTACCAATTCACCATGGCCCACAGACGTACATATGACTGCAGATCAAGGGTTGGTATGACACATGGGAAAAAGCGTAACCGACTTTTCTAAGGGAGCAAGATTCTACTCGCTTGCTGTTTTCACACAGGTTGCTCTTTCCAATTTGGAGTTTCAGCGCAAAATACTCCAAAGGAAAATTAACTCTCAGCACTGGGTATGACCCAAGCGGGAGCTGCTCAAGTCCAAAGTTTTGACAGTCATAAGGCAGGCTGGTAAAATAGTTGCCCCAAGGGAAAATCTTATTTACAACTTGCAGCAAGGTGCTGACCCTCCCGTGCAGCACCACTTCATGCCTCGCAGAAGAACAACCTGAAATGCCACCTGGCACACCAGAAGGAGCAGTGCAAGAATAAAGGAAAAGGGAGGGAAGAGACAGCATTAAGGGGAGAAGTAACAGCGCAGGATTGGATACAAGGGAGAAGAAACAACGATTCTGTGGTCTGGTGGTGATCACATTGAGCTCCCCTACCCGCAGCCACCCTTCATAAAGCTTGTAGGGGAATATAAGTGGGAGAAGAAGATGTAAGGAGGGACAAAGCAGAAGGAGGAGCCTGTCAAACAAGCAACAGTTATGCCGTACACAGCAGAAATCTGCAAACCACCTCATCTTTACATTTTGCTAAATCATCTGCCATGCAATGACCAGAATGTAAAGAAGCAAATGTCACTTGGAAAACAGAAAAAAAAAGAAACAGTCAACAAAAGCCACATCATGTGTTCTGTCTCTCTGACACACACCCATTCGTGCAGAGAAAAGGATGGCATACTAACCGGTCCAGGGTGGTAAGGGACTCAGTTTCAGAACTTTGGGGGAGCAAAGAAAAAGGAAAAAAATAAAAATAAAAATGTGTAAAGCTCACAGAGAAACTCCCTACAACATTCTAAGCAAAAGGCAAATTAAATGGGGAAATCAGGAAGCTGGGAGAGCGATATATACAGTAAATCTAAGCGTGACTCCCTCTATTTGGGCAGCAGACACTTGCCTTAAAGCACAACAAATAAAGGAGATCCAGGCCACCTAGCACAGAGAAGCCAAGCACACTGCTTAAAGCACAACTGCAGGGTAGATTTGAAGTACAGGCACTGAAGGTCTGATAGGAAAGCTGCCTCTTGCCTGCCATTAGTAGTTCCTATTCAAGAGGCCCTTTATAAAGGTAACCACGCTGCGTTCTGTAACGCATATGTAAAAATAAAAAAAAGAATAATTCCTAACAATTCCTTTTGTTTCCAAGTTTTTGGGATATAATCCCACTGCTTTGCAAAAACAGAGTGCATGTCTGTGCAGAGAGAGACATCTGGTGGAGATGTCACAGCAGAGGAGAGAAGAAAAGAGAAATTATGTGCAGGAAAAAAATCCCATGATAAAACACTAAAGGACAGCAACCAGTGTCCAAACAGGTCGTTGAACTGGATGCTACTGGTACTTCAAGCCCTGAATCTTTGTGAGAATTTCACTAAGACAATTAGCCATGGTCTACTCACAGCCAAGCAGCATACACCTTAGAATACTCATTTTTCAGCAGTACTAGCTCTTCTCTGACCTGTTTTCCCCCCGCCCTTGCTAGCTTGCCAGACCTTCTGCAGCCCTGATGGGACCGACTGCATGAGCTCAGAGAAAGAAAACGGGATGGACACGAATAAAGTTCTATTCCGTCTGCCAAATACAGCCCCGGCTCACCCTTGTGCTCTGACTCAGAGCAGGGGCATTGGAGGGGGAACCAAGACCTTCTCCACTGCAGCAGTTAAGCCTGCAACATGTGGGCTCTAAGACAAGCTGCTGGGAACCACTCTAAGCAAGGTCTAAAGTGAAGTCACACACAGAGTCCTCCTTGAAACTGAACTTCAGAGAAGCCTAAACTTTGTGAGCTCCAGAGAATGAAAGAGGGCTAACTTGAAATGAGAAAATGCATAAACAAAAGCAGAAATCTCTTTTAGTTCTTCAAGACTCCTACAGCAAATGAATTCAGCAACATGAAGCATGCACACAGACCTATCCTTCTAACCCAACAGAAAAACCAAGAGGGAGCACAAAGCTCTCCTGAGAAGATAGCCATCAACTTGTCAGTTCTTGTTTTGTATGGCAGTGAGAGCACAGCACTAATTCCCTAAGTTCTCCAAGTTTTGAAAGGCACGCAAACGTGCCTAGGTGCCACCTAGAGCAACTATCAGCTTTCAAGAGGAAGTAAAAGAAAGACCGCAGAGATACCTCTCCAAGACAGTCCCACTGGCAGCAGCAGGGGTGGCTGACTCTGTGTCTCCAGTACCATTCCCTTGATTCAGGTTTGGGGGACAAACATTGCTCACTGAAGCAGATGGGAAATCCTCCGGGGGCTCGTCAGGCCATCCAAATTGCTCTTTGGTTTTGCCATAAATTTTTATGGAATCCAACATTGTAACTCCAGCAGGATCCACAGAAGCCCCAACTGTAGTGAGGAGAGAAATTTTTTAAAGACTACCAAAATAGTTTCCTTTGAATACAAACAAGCATAGCCTCATAACACCAGGAGAGCAATTATAAGGCGTCAGTACACGCCTACTCTAACAGTTTCATCTCCTTTACAAGGCCAGTTCTCTTTTCTATTACCTCCACCCAAAATTCTTCAGCTGAGCTACTGCAGCAAGAAATTGGGCCCTAAAGAAACAGCTGTTGTGTGCAGGATCTGCCCCTCAAACTGTTTCTGTGGTCAGGTCAAATGAACTGCTTGTGGAAACTCTCCCTGCTGTGAGCGGAAGCAAAGTAGCTGGGACATACCCAAGCAAAACCAACATGCAGTCAAAGCAAACAATGCACAAAGACTTACTGAAGAAGGTTAGTTTTTTGTCAGCCTGCAAGGCTTCCTCACGAGTGAAAGGGAAGTCAAACCAACGAGCCCTGGTCAGATTCAGCTGCATGGTGCGGCCAAATATCTCCAGGTACGAGGGTGCTCTCTCTATCGCTTGTGTGCCTATCTGGATCCGCATGCCTGTCATCACCATCGTGCTGTTGTTGTTTGTAACTTCAATGGTGAAACCCCCAGGCTGCAGAAGACAAATCGTAAAGGCATGCCATCAGCCTGGATAACACCACCACCTGGAAGCCCAACAGAATGCCCAAAGCGCCCCATTTACCTTTGTGTTGGCCACATACATGCCAGTGGAATTGAGCCGGTGCTTTATCTGCTGAGCATTGTAAACCTGCAGCAGGTCGTTGCCTCCAAACTCCACATCTGTGAGCTGCTGGTTGTGTTCGAAGAAGTCAATAGGGAAGTTCACTTGGCTGGAAGTGCGAGTTGCTACAAGAGACAAGACAGGATGTTTTTGAAAAGAAACATTCTTAAGAAGCAAAACTATGGTAAAACAAAACAAAAAAAAACAACCCTGCAAAAAGAGATCATCTTCTCTGGAAATGCCCATGCTAGCCAGATAGCTATATATGGTTACATACATCCATGGAAGATTCTACCCAGACTTTAGTCAGTGCTTAGATCAGTCCTACAGTTAACTGTAGAAGTTAACTGTTAATTAACAGTTAATTGTCAGAAGTGAACATCTTAAGTATCTGTACGATGTTGATCAGTCTTCCCACCCACGCTAGCTTGCATGAGACACACAAGTCCCTTACTAATAGCAGCTGCCTTGCGCTTGCGAACTGGCTTCATGATGCTGATGACGCTGCTAGGCTGGAGGGAGGGCTGGAGCCAGTAGGAGGTGTTCTCCACGTTGGCCATGTAGATCCTCAGGCTGCCATCTTCGCACAGGAGGATCATGGTAGTCCTCTGCTGCTCGTTGCAGGCTGTGTGACGGATGGCCACCATGTCCTGAATCTGCAAGTGCGAGCAATGCGAGTCAAGGAAAGGGCCTGGGAATTGCTGCTTGAAGAAACAAACTCTTTGGATTAAAAAGGCTGCAAAGACTAGAGATCTTGTTATTGGAGCAAGAGACTACATTGAAGGGAAAAAAAAAATACAGGGAACTACAACAGACCTTTGCTTTGGCTGGCAAGGTCTTAATCTCCTGGATAAGAAAGGTATCTGGCTTCACCATCACCACCAGAGGGACTCCTGTGGTTTGCTGAACACAGCACACCAAGCCAGGGTGGTTCATGACTTCTGACCACTGACACAGTGCCGGTGAAGTCTTACTCCCACCATTTGAACTGCAAGAGATGAAGGGCAGAATGACGTTGACTTAAGAAGCAACAAGTGAAAACACACCAAAATCCACCGCCATTGGGTCACTTAAAGTTTTCTCCACAGCAGGAATTCAAATCATTGAACAGCCAGGAACACAGGTGCCCACCTTGTAGGCAAGAAATCTGAGAGTGTCACTTACATGGGCAGAAGGCATAAGCATCCCAACAGACAGTCCTGATCTCTACTGTGAGAGCTCAAAGAAACACACTGACCTAGTAATATTTTATGCCCAAAGCTGAGACAGTAATTTAAAAATGGCTTTCCGCTGTCTTTTTAAAGCACTTGCTCCTGTTTTCAGGCTACTCTTAGGAGTGGCAACAGACCATATTGCTACATCCTAGCACAGTCTGTTAGAATCCACCTGTACACACAGCTCCATGTTTCAGCACACCCAGAGACACTAGGCAAGGGCAAGAGCAGGAGAATCTGTGTGACTTTGTTCACTGAATTAAAAAAAAAAAAAAAAAAAAAAAAAAAAAAAAAAAAGGCTGAAAAACAGTAAGTCAAACTCAACTGAGGCTAGAGGGCTCTTGGCGTGACCCTTCCACAGCGCCTACTCAAGATAGCGGCATTTTGTCAAGCTAGGGACAAGCCTGAAACGCCCAGCCCGAGCTGACAGAGCAATGACAACTTTTTTTCTGTGCCACATTCATAGCGTAAGAGATTGGTTTCCCTCAAGGGAGCCTGAAAATAAGCCTTAATATACACAAAACACAAGGTCCACTGCAGTACTGGTGCTGAAAGGAAACAAAGGCTTCCTGCTCTGCAGCCTCTGTGAGAGGAGGTAATCCCATAAGTTCCAGCTGCCGCACCACAAGCAGCTCCACACAGTGCAGCAAGGCTGTTCTGAAGCCACCTTTCTGCTGTGAAATCCTAGTGGGAAGAAATGCATATGCATCTCACCACTAAAACAAACAGCTTTGGTTTCAAATAATTCTGATATTAGGCCAGAAGTAACATGCAAAGTAACAAGAAAACATCAGTCAAAAAGAGGAACTTCAGCACAGGCTTTGGTCATCTGGGACTGAGTTATTTATTAGTAATATATATTACTAATAAATAGAAAGGAAAACTTCAAGGGAGCCTTGCACCTGAGTCTCACCTCTTTATGTTAATGGGGAATAGCCGCTGCACTTCCAGACTGGCCCGGCTGATGGTGGCTGCGAAGGATTTGCCTTGGCAATAACTGAAGAACAACATCTGTAGGACATGGGAGTAATACACTGACACACCGCCTCCTGCGACCTGGCCATTACTGTCCTGTAGGATAGGAGAGAAATAACAACATGTAAGATAAACATGCATCCTTCACAACACTCTCAAGCAGTCAGGCTTTCAAGTCTCCCAACTGATCAAATTATTCCAAAAGCCTCTCCACCACCCCCTCCGCACCACTGAGAGAGAACGGCCCGAAATGGCAATTTTCTAGGCTAAATTCCTTGATGAACTCATCCATCAGATACTTCAAAGCCCTTCAAATGGGCTACTGAGATTGCATACCAGTAGGCTGCGGGTAGTGCCTTCAGCTACAGCATCTGCCTGCCTGAATGTTGTATGACAGTCTCACATGGAGCGCTCCCCATGTTCCCAGCTCATAAAAGAGCTGTTCTGCAGGCCTTGCTCTCATCTATTTCCCCGCTTCGAAGCAGGCTGGGGGAAAAGCACTGAGGAAAACGTGCATGGATTTAAAAAGTCACTGCATGCATAGCATGCCTGAAGAATACAGAGCTGCTATGGACCAGAAACAAAGGCTCACTCTGCCTCTGCAGCTCCAGCAGTGGTCAATAACCAGATCCACTCCAGTTATCGCACCTTTGGAGTGCCTTGCTCTGAGAACAGCACTGCTCTGAAGCCATCTCCCTGCTGAGAAATCCTGCTGGGCATAACTTCAGAGCCAGCCACAGAAAAACACGCTCCATTTGCTAGATGAAAGGATCAAGGGGTTTAATTTTTACCCCCACCCCTTTCACTGCAAGGATATTTCTCCCCTTAGAGGAATGGCAAGCTCATTGATCTAGGTAAGGGAGCTTTAAAAAGGGAAAGAAAATAAAAGGGAACTTCTGCCTTCAACTGTAAGTCTGAAAAAAGAGAAGCCACTGTGCCTATACCACATGAAAGAGAAGTCACCAGTACCTTCAGGTCCTCATGATTGACTTCGAGCACATTGGTGACATAGAATGGACCATGCTGGGCACTGCTTGCCTCCTCCATGAGCTGTGTGTAGATGTATCCAGCAGAGGACATGATCACTATGATGTTCTTTCCCTCCTCATTGAAGAGGAAAGTGACATCTCTGATTTTGGAACTTGGTAGAAGGAAATAGAACGTCGGGCTCAAGGCGTCCACAGAGAGATCATAAATCTGTGGGGAGAATGAAGAAAAGAGTTAACATCTAGGGTACTAAACAGTCCTTTTTTTTTCTCCACATCACAAAAGTCTAGAGCAGGGAATGCCTAGTAAATGTTATAGTTCATTTTTTTCCTCTGAGTTCTTCACTTCTGCCTTTTCTTACCATAGCCAAACAGTACAAAGTTGTATTTCTAATTTATTTCTAAGAATATCATTGTTCTGCATGCAACTCTGCAGAGATCCAGACTCTAAGTCTGAGGGAAGCGGACCACAGATCATCAACACCTGATGACCAAACATACCTTCACAAAGTCTGCAGTCACAATAGCAAGCTCTGTTTGAGATCCTGGCAGCCACACAGCTTTAATGATGAAATTTCCAGTGGCTAGTTGGGGATGAAGTACCAAATGATCGGAGACTGATCCAGAGCTGCTGAATGTTAACACGTGGCAGTCCTGGAGTAATGAAAAGAATTGGTCAAGTATTAAAACAAATACCTGTACACATTTCAAGCCAAGAACAGAGTTAAAAGCCAGCATTCCCCTCAACTTCAATAATAATCCATGTTGTAAGAACCTAAAATTCCTGCATTTAACAGGAGTGACATGGAAGTCAGTTAAAAAAAAAAAAAAAAGAAATTGATCTGGCTGTTTGTAGCTAAAGAACAGATCTGTGGATTGTGCACACTGTGAAAAGATGAATCTGAATTAGGGGGAATACCAAACTGGGAGTCCCTGTCACAAAACACCAGCTGTTACAGACCAGTTCTAACAGACTTTCGGTTTCAAATGGCTAAACCTTGACTCCTGTCGTAAAGAAAAATTGACCTAAATACAGTAAGAACTGTTACTTTGAGGCATTGCCCCATTTATTATATAGGTACTGCCTCTTTTACTTTATATACCTAGTAAGAAAGGGATTAATGAGCTAAAATTAGTGACAGGCTTTGGAGGTGTCTCTGAGCTAGCTCCTTCCTTAAAGAAAGAAATTCAGATGGGTTTTGAGATGAGGTTTCCAGCTGCCTAGAAAGGGGTAAGTCAGGCACTCACCTTCAGTCCGCACACAGCTAAGTAATCCTCCTTGCAGGGATTCCCAGTTAGGCTCAGCACAGTAAAGGGAACAGGCGCAGATGCAAGGCGAGTAAGGGTCAATTTTCTTTTGCTAGAGTCTGCTTGTTTCAGCAAGGCCGAGAGCTGAAGGACTGTAATCTGTAAAACAGAATGGACTTGGTCACCCACCTTCAGAATGTGAGTGAAAAAATCATTTCAATTTCAGCTCTGTGACTGTGTCCTTGCAGTTTTCTGCAAGCCTTGCAGAGGCCGCTCTGAGCCATGCAGTCCTCGACAGAAGACCCAGACCTGAGGACAGGCAGCCCAAACCATAGTTTGTTCTTCAGTGTTGCAAGGCTGCTTCATTTTCCTTTACAACCCAACATCCTTACAGGCTTGGAGAACTCACCTTGCCCTTCTCGTGACTCACAGCCAGGTGCTGCCGACGCCCGTGGGGGGAGGACAGCACGCACATGGCCACCCTCCGCAGCACGTGCGCGCTGATCAGCTGCCGGATCGTCTGGCCCTGGTCGCCACTGTAGTTCATGCGGACGTTCTCAAATGCACCTTCTTGGGAGCCAAGAGTTGGGACCTGAGCCACGAGGAATGGACAAAGCATAGAGAAGTGCATCACTGATTTTTTTTTCCTGTTTAAAAGCTACCAACAATCTAACTACCCATCGTAACATTCCTTCAGTACCGTACCATCAGCTGATCCGTCATTTCTACCGACTTGTCCAACGTATGCAGCTCGTTGAGAGCTTGCTGTGCACGACTGCTGCTCCCCATGGCTGAGGCTTGCTGGAAGTTTATCTGAATCGCATCCATTAAGAAATTCAGCATCTCCAGCACCAAAGGAGCAAAGGAGAAGTTGGCCTACAAGAAAGAGATACGTCAAGTGAGGCTCAAGATGCTCCTGCTGGCTCTTCACCAGGTCTGTGTCTCAACTAGTTTTTAAAACCTGAAGCTGCTTCTATGATTTCTATTGTCATTAAGAGCATAAAAATCAAGCAACCCGGCTGATAACCAACACTGCTCACCTAAGATCCTCAGCATAAACCATCTTCCTTTTAACAGCTAGCTGATAACTATACCTGGGACTGTAGCTCCTCTCGACAGCCCTCAACATTTCTACACAGGCTGCTCTTCTTGGGTTTTTCTTCGTCAGGGCCCTTCCCCTCACTGATGGTGACCTTGGCTTTCTCTGCAGGAGAAGTGCTTGCATGTCGAATGACACTCTCGGGCACTCTGGGCTCGCTCTGGAAGGCAGACTCCTTCATGGTAGAGCTCATACCACTGCTGGGAGTTCTCTTCACCAAAGCCTGGGGGTGACACAGATATGCTAAAAGCCCCAAGTCAGCTTTTATCACTGACAAAACAAATACAGATTGTAATGGCAACAAGATTAATGCAATTCCAAAGAAACAGAATGCAAATCTCTTAAAAAGCAGCAATTTCCAAGACATAAAAACAGTATCCTGCATGCCACTCTCCATCCAAGCATTAGAAAACCTTTCATTTTTGATATAAAATTACTCTGTTTGCTGCTGCTGAAAAACATGGGAAAAGGTAGCATCTGGCAGCTTTGTAGCTTGGGCTAACTTGCACATGCTCTAAAGGTAGGTGGAATCCTAGCATCCACTAGGACAGAGATTTGCCAATGCATTCATCTGGTGCAAACAATTAGGTCACCAGACAAGCTGTAAATTAGGAGGCTTCACTGTAAAGCCAGGGCCTTCAACTCAGTGCTTTACGCACTTGTATCGTGACACAGCTTACTGCAGAACAAAAACCTCTGCAAAACTCTTGAAAAACCACAGGAAATCACAGCCTGCACTTTGCTATCAAGGCACTTTACCAGGCAACTGCCATCCTCCTTGGCTCCACAGTCACAGAAGAACGATCCGTATTTGGCGTAAGAAATCTCATGATCCTTGTGACAAACTTTAGCACAAACTGTGCAAACGCCAACCCCATCAACCATCTTGCAAGTGTGACAGTGATACCTGCAGGAAATAAGCCAGATGAGTTGTAAAATACAGTGCTTCCAGAAGATGCAAGACTGCATCGGTTTTCTTCTCAATGGCCAGAAATACCGGGCTGAAATTCTGACCAAGAGTTTTAAGGGGTTCTTACCAATGTTGATTCATGAATTCTTTCTGTGTAATGGTGAAGGTACAGAGTTTATTACAAAGAGAATCTTCATCCTGTTAAGAAAAAGAAGTGTTTTAGTAAGGAATTGTAACTGCCCTTCTGCAGCATAGGCACACGCATTTTAACAGCAGTGAGTTTAGCGCCACCTAACTAAAGGCAGGCAGTTGGTATCAAACCACATGGAGAGGGGTAGGAACAAACTCATCTCACTCCATTTCTCTCTGCTTCCTAGAAAACCCTTTCAACTTTTCTTTTTGACATCACAAAGCCAAACAAACGACAGATACTCTCATCCAGAACTAGGGTTCTTCACTCAGTCTCACATTGGGAATAAACAAAAAAAATCTTAATTTATAACCTGAGCAATTCTGATCTGGAAATTGCAACACAGATCTTCACCTCATTGCCAGCATTAACTGTGACCATTGCCTACCGAATCTTCAGCCTGAGAGTCCTCCTCCTCCACCGCCAACTCTTCCACCCAGTCTGAATCCACCTCAATCGCCCGTTCTTCGCCATCAACAGAAAGGTGACTCGGCCCTTGGCCGCTGGTCTGGCTCAGCGCGTTGGTGACATCAGCCAGGTAAGAGACAATATGGCACGTGCACTCCAGAATAGTCACATGCTGTGAAGCAGAGACAAATGAAAATGAGAGGCAACACTTAAATCCCAACGCAGCTACTACAAGGCAGGAAAAAAGAACACGCACACACCCTCAACCAGATTGCTTTCAAATTCCCACGACACAACCAAAACAAGAGAGCTGACACAGCTCCTGCCTGAGATTGACTTCTGCCAGTTAAACAACAGCCACGTGTCTTACCTTCCCCTGCATGACGTTGGCATTCATTTTTTCTACCACATTCTTTTGAGACAGGTATTTCTTGCTGTAACACAGGAGAGCAGAGAAGATCATTACAACTATTAGTCTTTGGGAAGCATAAGTTCAGCTCCTACCAACAGCTTTAAGCACCTAGTTCGCTCTAGATCAGCGACAGGACATGTTTCAATGTGGTGATTACTTAAACTACCAAGAGTGGAAACGACAAAAAGAACAGATGGTTGTTCTTAGAGGGGGGACACAGACTAGCCTGCCTCAGAAACTCCATATTCCAAACAACACTAAACTACAAAACAAGCGTGAAGAAGCATACATCAGTCCCCAAATTATCAGAAAGAAGTCAGTTGAATTGACGCAAACAAACAAACAGCGTATACCGCTAGCTCTTACCATTTGCCCAGCCAATCGACAGCAGCACCGTGAAGCTGGAGGTGTCCTGCCCCTTGTCCTGCGCTAGCCAAAGTTGCCATCACAACCATCAGCTCAGGAAAGCCTGTGCCATCTCCATTGGCCAACATTTCCGTTGCCATTGGTATCAGAGTGCTCAGCAGGACGGTGCACACGCCTTCTCCAACTTGGCTGATCAAAAAGAAGAAAGCTTCAGACGCAGCACATCACCCACTGCAAGTACAGCTAAGGCCCACATTGCAAGAGCACTGACCCAGCAATGCCCTCGTAGGCAACAGCCATGCCCCAATCATTTTATTTGAAATCTGACAGAAGGAAGCCATCAGCAACCCGATTAATTAATTTGCACATCTGGAGAACAAAACAAATGAACAGTGCATAAAAGCCATGTGAAAGGCTGTACTTCACCTGTTTTCCCGAACAATGTAAGTTGTCAAGAGTTGCAGCAGCTGCCTGTTCTCCTGAACAACATCCAGCTGATCCGAATCTTTGGGTGGAGACATGGTCATCCTGGTCAGCCACGCCTGGAGACGTACAGGCTCCACACAAGCCAGCTGAGCCAAAGAGCCACAAAGCCGCAACAGGCTGGGGTTGGGACTCTTCTCAGCTGATGGAAAAAAATGCTAGTGAGGGACAGAAGACCGTGTCTGAAGATGGCTTTCCTTCTGTAACTGGTCCCACTCAGATGAAAACATTTCCTTGGAACTTGGACCAACTGGGACCCAGTGCAGAGCATCTCCTTTCTCTCCTACTCACGGAGAGTAATCAGCTATACCAAGCAAACGCCATTTCTTCCAGGATGCACTACTGACTTCTTGACAGGTTTTATGAAAACGTGAGCACAAAATGCTCATCTGCCACTTTCTCCTCAGACCTAAATCATCTCAGTCTCTCTCTAACACTGAAGTTAGGTGTTATCAAACTTACACAGCTCAAAAGAGGAACTGAGAAAGGAACAAGCAATGCAAAGAGACGACACAAAACCATTAAGAGTGAAGATGTCACTCCAATTCCTTCTAGAGCTTTTCTTTCAAGCATCTTCCTATTGCAGTCTCCTACTACAACAGCAGTGGCAGGGGGACAAGGATATGACAGGGACATTCAACGCTATCACTTACTCAGCTGGAAGAGCTTGGTGAAGAATTTCAGCACTCTGTTGCAGAACTTTGCCGAGAGGTTTTCATTGGCCGTTGCCATCATGATCTGGACCAATTCTCCACTACGTGAAGTGAGGGAAAATAAAGTCAGCTTGTAAAAGACAGTCCACTCCTTTTTTCCACTTGAATTTCACATTATCAATCCTCATATTTAAGATTGGTGAGGGTCTATATTAACACTGCTCAGCAGCCAAGCCACACAAATCGCTTTTAGTGAACTCTTAGCTCAGACTAAAACTTGTACATTTCACAATCTCCCGAATAACGTATCATCATGCTTCCCACATGAAGTCAAAATGGCCTGTATTTGTTTCCAGATAAAAATTCAACATTGTCTTGACTACTTTTCCCTTCTGTGTTAACTACGTGCAACATTCAGACACCAGACAGATTCAGTGCTGAGTCGCTGAACAAGGGGAGAGCAAACCCAGCCACCAGTCCGCTTTCTAACAGAGGAAAAACCTGCCTCCAGTTAACCCCTAGTATCTTCTCACAGCATCCTTGTTCTGTTAGGCAGCTTCCATCACAATTAGTCTTTGTAATTTTAAGTCATGCCAACGCCCCACCTTCATCCTGGAAATTATCCATCTGTTGCTATGAGTAGGGACTGAGAGAACCTGGGATTTTGCAAGTTGAACTGTACTGTCTTACAGTATAGAGCACCTCTCAAAACTCTCCTCCTGATGCCTTTCATTTCACGAGATCCCCAGTGTCAATCACTACAAGCATTTGCTCAAAATTTTACTTAGAATGACAAAAACCTAGGTCCTCTCCCACACAAAGTCTTCTCACTCTCCCGCGCTGCATGAAGCATATCCTATCCCCACAGAGGTCTGCGTTGTCCTGCACAAAGGCACCAACATCCCTAAAGAGCTGATGGTCACAAGCTAGAGGAAATGAAATCCTTGGCCTACAACTTATCACCTTTCTGAAAAGAATTCCTCCATGGCTTTTCGGGCTTGGCTGCTCTCCAGCTGCTTCTCCAGATGCTGTAAGCATTCCTCCAAGATGGACTCATCCAGGCCACTGAAGATGAGAAGATACATTAAATAAGAATATATAAGCACAATTTCAACAATTCTGAGAGCCAATAAGCAAAACAAGAGCCAGTGTTGCTAATGCAATTCTAACACACCTTCCACTAGCTAAAAGATCTCCTTCCAAGAGACAAGAGAAAAACAATTGATGAACAAACATCAAATAAAGACCAACAAATGCAGATCAGAAAAACAGTGGCACACATTGTAGGCAAGTTACACAGTTAGAAACCTAGAATAATCTAGACCTTTCAAACTCCTCTCATGAAAAATTCCCTTAACTTGCTGCTCTTTTTACATTTCTAGTCTCCTTCAAAGTTACTCCACCCATTCTCTAACTGTGCTCATCCCTACTCCACAACACACGCTGCAAGTAAAATCCAATTACTTCTGCATTCTCTACCAGAAGGCGCAGCAGATCTCCTGAATACCCTCCATCCAGAGAGGATCAGTGTTAAAAAGATGCAGTATCATCATGCCTAATGGTTTTATGTTTCAGAGGAGCAGAATCAACATCTGCACATCAAGCTTATTCTCTTGCATGCACAGCGAGTAAGGGGAGGGAAGCACAAATCTGGCTAGTTTGCTGTGATAAAGCAAGGATTAGCCACCCTTATAAACAGCAAGAATAGAGACAAAGGAATATAAAACAAGTTAGGTCGGCATCTTCAGCTCTGATTTTGTGCTCGTATTTACATAATTTTCTATTTGATTAAATAAAAAGCTATCCAGATACATGTGTGATCCATCCAGAGTTACAAGAGATGATTAAAATCCACACCGCCTAAACGGCAATGCTGGAAATTCTGGTGAACTGAATAAAGTATCTTACATTTTCAGTCAATAAGTATAATAAGTCTTCAACAGATAAAAATAAGCTGATTTTTTGCCTTTTGGTTGTGCTGCTCAAGAACCACATTGATATATTTAAATATACTGTGGTAATTCTTTGAATACAGCTTAATTGGAAGAGACCTACAAGGCACACAGTGTTTGGACACATTACCTGTTTGGATCAGAGTGATGGGCCAGTATGTTATAGCATCCCGTGATCAGTTTCTCATAAACACGTGCCAGGAACTCATCTGATTCTGCAGGACCCAGGATCCTTTCTAGGGAGTTGCTGCTTATCTCTGCAACACTCTCTGTGCTGGTCTCCAAAAGGAGGGGTAACAGGGAATGGATCACCTGTGGTGGGTTCAAATCATCTGACCAGCTTGAAAAGAAAACAAAAGGCGTTAATTATCTAAGTGATATATAACAGAGAAACAGCCTTCCTGGGAAAATCAGAAGTCACACCAGTAAGCTGCAAATCTGGATGGAAGTTTCTTTTCAGAGAGCATGGATAAACACAGTGGTACAGCTGTTTTCCCCTTAGAAATATGGTTCTCGTTTATTTCTGCATATATACATCTACAGCACTTTTCTAGTCAGTCACGTTATCACTTAGTATGGCTTTTGGATCCATCTGCTGTCTTGACAATTATTTTGTTTGAGACTACCTTAGTTTTAAGTCCCTGGAAAAAGTAATTCTTTCATTTCCCTTCTTTCTTATGCTTTGAACAGACCACACAAGTGAACGACAACAAAACACAGTCAGGTTTGATCCATATTGCCTCAGCTTCTGTTTCAACAAGCCCCTCATCAACAAGGGACTGTGTTTCTACCAGGGACTCTGCTTTTTAGAAATCCCACATCAAGGCAGAAAGGCTATTCTTCTTCATTTAGAACTGCACACTGGAGGCAACCTTGAGGCTGAGCTCAAAACACACAGCCAGTTCCAACAGACCAGTCTGATGAAGACAGACGCTCAGAAAGAGCAGACTGGCCTACACAGCAAGAATATAGAAAACATCACTTACACAATGAGATCCCCCGTTAGTCTGACCAGGGAGAGAAGGGTGTGTTTTAGGGAGGCTGCAAGAGGCAGACTCTGGCTGCAGAGAGTTCCCAGGTGGGCGGCCTGCACTGCACTGATGTAGCTTTCGGCAGGGATTGTGTCATTTGCAAAGGCATTGCGCTAAGGACGGAGACACACAAAATCATCAGAACAACTTGTGTTTAGCAGAAAGACAGGCTGCCCATCACGCCCAGTAACTTACAGAGTAAAGATTATGTCAGATCAAGCCACAAGGCTGCACTCACCCATGAGCCAATGTTTGGGAACTCGTTGGTATGAATGTTGTTCCACGACTCGCACAAGGTCTGCACAGCTGACGGTAAGTTCTGAACAAGCGTTGGACCTAAAATCAGTCCAGAATTGTAAGTCACTGTGTAGTACCATGGGTCCTACTGGAAACCACAATGCTTCTACAACACTGTTCAAAATCAATCATGAGCTAAGACATAACTGTAGCTAAACTGAGCGCTACTCTCATGCTTTTCTACCAGTCAAAAGTATTCCTACAGTTTGCATCAGCTTCCCAACTTCTTTACTTTATTAGAACAAGAAGAAAAGCAGCAAAAATACAAACTGACATATCTTCAACAGATCAACACTTCACAGTTCGCCATACTCTGCCGTGCCGCCCCACTGGAGCACCAGCATGGTTATGAAGCATTTCAGTAACCCAGATCAGCTCTCAACTCAGTTCCTTTTTCAAGGCTTGTCCCTCTATTTCAGCTGCTACAGTACCAGAAAGAAAAGACTTCCTAGTCTGCTGCTGACAGGATAACACCGTGATCCGAACAAGGTCATAGCAGAAAAAGAGCAATCAGCCACCACACAGCTCTGAAGTTCAATGCTGGCAACATTGTAGAAAGCTTCACCTACACACAGAAGGAAACCTGAACTATGCATGATGCTCACCAAGAGTATTGGACTTGCAGCGGCTGGATCCAATGGCCAGGACAGCAGCATAGCCTCGTAGCTTCTCTTCAGAAGGTTTGTTCTCACTGGAGCCCTCTTCAGAGAGGCTACGCAGCAAGTAAGATCTGCATTCATGAGGGAAAGGATTCACTTCAGGAAGCAGTTCAGCATTTCATAACTAAATGTGTCAATACAGTGACAGATAAGAAAGCAAACTTCTGAATTTCTGCCCCGTACTTCATGTGACACCACTAAGGGAGTTTTGGGCTTTTATCTCCCCTAAGCTACTTACCAGCAAAAGCATCTGCTCAAAAGAAAAAGCTGATTTACTTTTGCTTTCTTCTACATAGGGGCTAATGAGAGTTTAGAAGACTTCAGACTCTTAATCTAAGAATTAACACTCCCTTCCTCTCTCTTGATGGTCTCTCTGACAGTCTCAATAATAACAGTGAAATAACCTTAAGCAGCACCATCCCAGAGAGGGATAAGAAGAGGTTTCATCTTTGGAGGAAAAGCTGATTTTGCAAACTTGCAAGAAAGTCTTGAAAGATCAGACAAGCAGGCTATGTAGAAATAACAACTAAATTACAGCTTGAGAAGCTTTTTCTTCTTTTACAAACAACAGACACTCCAACAGCTAGAGTAATTACTGGACTTCTAACAAACCCACCTCTCTCTACCAAAACAACAAATAAAATGAAAAGCCTCATGCACAGAAGAAAACTGTATTTCTCTTGGAGATGCCAAGGACTGTACCTGGTAAACGTAGCGTAAGTGTCAATAAGCTGTAACGTAGCAGGCAGCAGGTTCTTGGTGATCTCTGAAGACTTGTGTGGATCAGTTTCTGCAGCTAGCTTGGAAAAGTGCTCATCTAGAGAAACCTGGATCTTGGAAATTGCAGCATCAAGGGTGTAAATGGACTGTAAACTGGGAACTTCGTGCAGCTGGAGAATAGTTGTGCAGTCAATGCCACAAAAAGAAGAGATCTTAAAATACAAAGGAATGGAACTGTAAGTGCAGATCTTCCCACCAAGACAGACGTTCCATGTACAGGTTTGCACGTGCAGCAGCTCACCTGTCGAGCAAAGTATTCTTCTGCTATTTCCACATCATACTTCACTGAGCTGCACTTGCTGGAGGCCATTTCAATGAGAGAAGCAGCATGTTCAGCTTTCATCCCCTGCTTGGTAAGGTGATCCTACAGATGCCAGAAGACAACTTACCACACTTGAGAAGCGCTCTGTAACCAACCACTCTGCCAACTACCAGCTAGAACACTCACAAACCGCAAACACAAGTACCCACTTCTCTCCACCAGGCCCACACACCAAACCCCACATGCACTCCGCATGAAAGAACAAGAGACTGGCACTCTTACTGATCAACATTACACAACACCCCAGCAAAGATGAGGCTGTAACCTTGATCCATGTGACATAAGATGTGATTCGCAGACGAGAAGACCAGCGCAACGTGTGTAGAATATCACATTCACTCATCTCAGGTGTGTTTGTGGCCAGCTGGTTCATGTAGTTTTTGGAAGGAGGCAAAATCCCTAGTATCCGCCACAGTATCAAGAAGTAGTACTGAAGTGCACAGGCTTCCTAAACAAAAGTACAGTTGGGCAAATTAGTAAAGGCAGACAGCAGTTTCAGCCATTATAGCTACTGAAATTATCTCAACAGGGCTCTGGGTGTAGATGGTGGACTGAAATTCTGTCATATTATGCAACAAAGT
>VXAV01006807.1:53937-66756 GCA_013399715.1 Alectura lathami | reverse complement strand
GAGCCACAATTAGTGGCACGGAACTCTGCTGGGTATCCATGTTCACTGTCAGCTCCACAATTGTCTGGATACAAAGCATCATGATCGACCTGCGGCCCCTCTCAGAAAAATTGTGAAAAATAAGCAGCANCCTGACAAGAAGAGAGAAAGTTGATGAAAGACTTTTCTTTTTGCTTAGATACATCTTTAAGACCACTAACTAGAGGTCAGATAAACATTTTTATAGTTTTACTTTTCTGCTTATTATTCTAACTGATACTGGCAATTTCACAAAGATCACCCAGTCCTACCTTCACCTAATGCCACCAAGACCATGTCCCTAAGCACCACATCCACACGACTCTCCAACACTCCCAGGGATGGTGACTCCACCACTTCCCTGGGCAGCCTGTTCCAACACTTCACCACCCTGTCTGCGATGAAATTCTTCCTTGCATCTAACCTAAACCTCCCCTGGCACAGCACAGGGGAGTACATCCTGTATTGGCATGAGACTGTGCAAACTGTAACACCCACATAAATTCAACTAGAGGGAAATACATTTGATGGAAAATATGAACAATCATTTAAAGGTGGAGAGAGAGAGAGGATGCAAACTTGTGTCTACAGACAAGGCTGTCCACCGTGGCTTTGAGAAGTCAGCTACCAGAAGCCTGCTGTGGTAAGACGTTGCCCTTTCCTTTTTTAAAACCATCATTGCTGTAGGTAATTCAGCCTTCATCCACCTAAACTCTCAATCTGGTGACTGATTTCATTTCTCACATTTTAGGTGAAGACCTTCAGCTCCCCAAGCATCGTATACCCATCACAGAAAATCAGTGAGATGGCTGACTGACTTCCAACTTCACATAAAATTACCTCACCTTTCCCAAACTTTAAGGCATTCTGGGACATCAGGATCTCCCTGGGCAGTGGCTTTATGCTGCCAAATGAGGAGAAGTCGTGAGAGCACCGACAAGCTTTGAGGATGGATGTAGAGAGGCCACGGTCCTTCAGAGAAAGGGGCAACCCCCAGCTGCTGAAGAAGTGTGCTCTGGAATAGAACAGAGATTTGTTGAAAAGAAGCAAGTCGTGCCTGCTGCTTTAATTAAAAGCATGATTTGAATACAGAGTGGTGCTCTCAGAACTTGTAAAGGGCTAACACAGCAATATTTCTCTTATCTTAAATGTACAGCATAGCTACTGAGGGATGTCTACATTGTCATTTTGCCACCTAAAAACACAAAAAACTTTGAACTTCATCCTCAAGGTAGAAAAAATGGCATTAATAAACTCTACTCATTTGCCACAAAATCACAGCAAGAGAGACTGTGCTTTGGCAGAATCATACAGATCAGCCTGCAGAGTCTGCACTTCAGCAAAAAGGCTGTCCAGCTGCTTTTGGGAAAAAAAATACATTTAATACAGCCAACAATAAGTATAGGCTTTGAATTCATTGATTGGTAACCAAGCCCTACCTACAGTGTTAAGTCAGGTCAGTGACCCAGCAAAGAAACCTAGAGGCTACAAAGTTAGCACATGAAAGCAAAGTGATTAACTTCATTCTGCTGAGAGAATTCCAAGGCCTTCTGGCTTCAGTCCTGACAGCAAAGTAAATCTGCAGGAATGCCTCTTGGTAAACACATGGATAGAGGCAAGTCTCCAAAACAAAATACACAGGCTCATTTCCCCTTCAGCCTTCACCACCTTCAAAGTTCAGCAGATTAATCTGAACCCTGGATGTTAAGCTTATACACTGCAGGATGCTTTGTACAGGATGACTGCAAAGACCATTCAACTACTTGGACCCAAAATATTCCATGCTCTGTTTGAAACAGGATATACTCTAGTGCCAGATGGAATCACAACACACTACTCCAGGTGCACAGAGCCCACATAGAGGCATTCATGGACACCAACACTTCTTCATTTCATTTATCTATTTGTCATGGACTTACCTGCAACGCAGGGGACTGGAGATCTGAGGTCACTAAGGAGTGGTTGAAGTGGTACAGTGCAGCAGCAAACTCCTCATCTGATGTGCCTGTAAGACGGGTCAAGCCATTTACAACCATTATCCTATATTTAAGGATTTTCACATGGAACTAAGAAGATATACACCTACAGACCCTACTGTCTGTGCTCTCTAACAGGGAAGCACTGCTCACTCACCCTTAAGCCCCTCCTTATCCACTTCTTTGATGATGCTGGCCAGCGTCGCCATGTGCTGCTCCGACAGAGAGACGCTCAGGTAGTTGCGAATGAAGTTATTCCTGGAGTTCAGCATAGAGGAAGTGATAAAGTTCAGAATGTTTGAAGCTAGGCTCAAAAACTGGAAAGAGAAAGAGAAACACACTGTAGAAACAACAAAACCTGAGGGAGTGTAAGAAAACATTAAAAAAGCCAAAACCATCGGCAAAATAGATCAAGTTTCCTAATAACATTCCTGGAAACGGAGTGCAGATTTACTTCACTCACTGCAGTGCAGCTCACTGCACTCTGTATAGTTTTATAATCCTCTGAAAAAGTTGCAAGTCTCGAACTCTTGGCAGGACTTCTGTCTTATCCCAATGCACCTGGAGCTAACAGCATTCTATGAGAAAGTTTAACTTGCTCGTAGTTCTGCCCTCGTCTTCCCTCTCCCTTTGCAACCCAAACTGACGCCCTCCCCCTTTGCTTCCCTAGCAAGTACAAACCCAGCAATATTCCACTTGACGGAAGAGTAAAGCAAATGCCTTTCCTCGAAGCCCACTGACTGATCCTCCATCACAAGCGTACTTAAGAACACCTGACATTGACCATGTTACCTGTCAACACAGCTAGCCACTGACATGTAAACACCACAGCACACCTTATTCCATTAACCCTGGAGACCTTCTCCTACCAATTCTGGATCTTTGCGGCTGGCCAGGATGTTCCCATTCTCTCCAGCAGTCTGTTTGTTCGGGCTTTTGACTCTAGGCGAACTCTCCAAAGGCGGTGGTGGAGGAGGTGGTGGGGGAGCTACTTTCTCTTTGCTTGGAGATATTGTCTCTTCAAACCACTGCCCAAGGATTGGTTCACTGTCATCATCTAACACAGGAGGCAAGAAAAGCAAAATATTATAAACAGCTTCCTCATGCAAAACACTCAGCACAGAAAAGGCCTGAAGGAGAGTTTCGTTAAGGCATCTGCAGTCTTCATTCTGACCACAAGGCTCAGCAGTTTTACAGCAGTCCAGCAGGAATTTAACAAGAAGAAATTATTTCCACTCTCCTCTTAAGCAAATACTGCCAAACACCAGCCACTCTGGCTTCAGTTTACATAAAAGAGAACAGTCAGCATAACTTCTGCCAAGCAGATCCTGCAAACTGTTTCACATTTTCAGCATTACATGTCATTCCAGCCCAAGAAGGCAAAAGCCCAGTAGCCAGGTTTCCACTAAGTCTGAAAGACAGCATAAAAGCCTGACTGAAGTTGCTTGCTGAGAACTCTTACCTTGGCTGCTGTCCTCCTCAGTGCTGCTAAAATCATCCTCATAGTAAGTATTCGAATCAGTGGAGGCACTTGCATCACTGCTCATGGAGCCCTTTCTCTGACGCTGCAAGACACAAGCCTTAGAAGAACAGCAGAACAAATTAGATTTTAGGATTATGACAAACAAGAATTTGAAAACAAACGTATCTTCCTAATGTATTTTAATTTTCTTACAGTAAATTCTACTCAGGTGACTTATTAACATTTTTTCAGGACTCTTCTCCCTAAAGTTGTATCAGAATTTATGCAGGACAGTTGAAGGTAAATTACCTATGCCAGGCTTGTAAGCAACACTTCCAGTAACAGCTTTAACATGAAAGCATCTGTTTTGAATACAGCCTTTTCATCTTCTTGCTAAATTCACAAATATCACTGTGCTTACAGAAATACTTTATTAGAACAGGCTGTCAAATTTAAGGTCTCCAAAAAGAGGAGAGAGAGAGCCTCCAGCTGATGCTGACAAAATAATTCTAAGTTTTTCTTTGTGTATTCACAGTTTGTAAAGAGAGAATTTTCCATGCAGATGACACTCAGCTACTTCCCTAGCTGTATGCCAGTTCCTACCTTTCTGTAGGATGTAGACAGCAAAGTCAGCAGTAAATTAGTGAGCGGTACGGAGTCTATCAGCCGCTGGATTCTCTGGATCGATGTGCTTTGAGCCATGATATCCAGCACTGCTGGTGGGCCATCACTCTCCCAACCCTGGAGGACAGCATTGAAGAGAGAATTTAAAGCGTGTTTCAGTGGAGAAGGCGAGATGTTTCACAAGAACTACCTACACACCTTGTGCAATGCCTCCACTTGCAGATCTTGAAAGAGGGATGACAGCAATTTGATGGCATGATTTGCTAGCACCACTGACAGAACACCAAACCCTTGATGTCTACAGAGAAATAAAAGATACAATGTAATTTCAGGGGGGAAAAAAAAAAAATTGAGTGAGGTGACTGAGGAACCACTTGGCTATACTGAAAAGATTATTCATTTTCTTTTCAAAAACCAAGTCTTGACGAATGGCGAGACCAACAAGGCTCCACAGTAATTGCCTGGGGGCCATGGTTAGATGCATGGACAATGATCACTTCAAGGGGGTGCTCACATACCCTTTCCCAGGTCCAAGTTTGGGGGACCCAACACCCTCCTTCGTCCGAGCAATAATGTCTCTGACGCGAAGAGCAGCCAATGGATCTTTCTCCTTCCCCTTATCAGCCAACGCCGTGGGGCTGAGGTTCAAGATGAGGAAGAGACTGTTTAGCAAACACCAAGCCCCAAGCAGCTGGAAGTTCTGATAATGCTATCATCCAAAAAATAGAGGAAAAAAAAAAAAAAAAAGAAATAGTATAAGTCCAAATGCCAAAATACAACAGCATAAACACAACGAGAAAGCTTCCTGAAGGGACACAGATCTTACCTCACCCCCTGCACGGCGTGAATTGCTGATGGCTTGTCCAATCATTTCATAGATTTCAAGCTGCAAATAGATACAGAACCACGGCAATGGTTAAGGACTCGACTGGGCAATAGCTAAACCGGCCCACACACTTTCAAAACTCCACACGCGATTGTTTTCTCCCCTCCACAATTAGCCACCCAGTTACTTCACTGTCCAGCCTAATGCCTAGAAATAACAGATACGTATTGCAGCCCATATAAATACAAATCCTGTGTTTCACTTGGCAAGAATGAAAATAACAAACACACTTTCTCATCTACTTACACATTTCTGTACAATAGTAGCAGCATCGTTTTCATAATCTTCTTCTTTGGAACTTGTTGACCCAGTCCGTACCTGCTGAGTGCTACCCACGTGCAGGATGGCCATGCAAGTTGCCACGCTCACACCTGGTTGAAAACACGCAAAGGTAACAGTCTTCTTAAGAGCCAATCTCGGGACTCAACGTTCCCATTTAGTACATAAGGGCAAGCTGTACCAAACAAACTTTATGCACATAAACTTGAAGGAGCAGGGAATACACAGTATTACAGCTGAGAGATTAAAAAATCTTTTTGAAGTACACCAAAAGAGCAAGGTTTTGTCCTGAATGAAGTAACTATGTAGGAGAACAGTTACAGAATGAGATGTTTACCATGTAATTCAATACCATGGTTAAGGCAATCTTCACACACAAATACTATCCTCTTTAAAATCTTCCCAAACCAATGCCACACTCAGTATTCTGGAGTACTTAAACCACTCCAGGGAAACAAGGATGATTTAGGGGTATAACCATTCAGCTGAAGCTTTACAAGAATCACAAAAAAAAATTATGCTCTCATATAAAAAGAGAGCAGAAATTACAGGTTATTAAGAAGGTGCTGAATCACTGAGTCTCTCAGCTACTGACAAGAACATTTGCAGAAGCTATCAGAAGCTCAGTACCACCAGAACAATGTTCACTGTACCCCAGTCCCCATATCACGCAATGCAGTGCACAGCTTTCACATCCAGAAGAAACGAAGATTACTTGTGGATTAAGCCCCAGGTGCGTAGGTAACAAAGCAGAGCTGAAGTAAAAACGACTTAAAAGCTCCAAAGAAAATACAGGACACCCAGTCACCTGCATAGAGGCAGCTGAGAGCAAGAACAGTCACATCTTGGAGCCGTGTGGGCGTCAGGGGCTCCAACACAGGCAGCGACAGAGTGTCCAGCGCCATGGTCACATCTATCACCAGCGAGTGGAATCTGCAGTAACAACACAGGCAGAGGTTCAGCAATGCAATGCACACACCACACTGCTCGTGGGAGCAGCACAAGAGCTGACAACACGCGGCTCGACGTTAATTTTCCCTCTCCCAGCGTACCCAGCACACGCCAAAGAAGAGTGGTGACACAGCCTTACCCGTTACGAACAGCAGTGGCATCTGCCACCGTGGCTGGCATAATAAAAAATGAATTGGCTGACACCGCGTCCTGAAACCGATTGATGTAGCGCAAGAAGTACGGGAGGTTCAGGCACACCCTCAGCAGTTTCTCAGAGCCACCTGCCAAACAAAACCAGCAGCGTTTAATTTTTACTGTTCTGTGGGACAGCTTCTAAGCAGGGCAGATCTAACGGTCATTCATAATGGACTTAATTATTCCTTGTGGTGAGACAATATAATCACAGGTGAGGCAATAAGATAAAAAGCAGTTTACAACACATAAACTAGATGCTGCTTGTAAAGGCTGTCACAAAGCACTGTGTGCTCGTTACGTGGCACACCGGGCCTAACTCACCTCTGCTCAGTAATCCATTCTACAGGCTATTTCACACTGCCCACCTTTTTCCCCCCTAAAACACAGCTAAGGCATACAACTGTCCTGAGCTCATCTCTCCTGCAACAAAGGTAACTACACCACAGCCACAATCCTCCATGGCAACATCAGTATACAACCGAGTGAGTCTTAAAGAACAAACACTGAAACCTCAGAAAGGTTCCTCCTGTTCAGAGCTGTAAGGCGTAACACAGGAGAAACGTGCTCCAGCATTTTTTTTCCCCACAGTGCTGAAAAGCTGATCCTCACCGAGTTCTTGCAGGCTGGCTACGTTCTGTGCAATGAATATGCTTTTCGTCTTTGCTGCAGAGGTTTGATCTGTGGAAGCTTGATCCTCGCTTTCTCCTTCCACCTAAAAGCAAGCACATGCTAAATATATCACAGAAGCACAAGAAATACAGGGCACCGCAGTGAGCCCACGCGGCAGCAAGGCACAGCAGCAGAACTCAGAAGAGGTACAAATATTGCTGAACTCATCATGAGTTCATGAGGCAACAGAGCTACGGCTGCCAGTACGAGGCAAACGGCATGTTCTCGTTTGCCATTCATCAACACGCAAGTGAGATTTAAACACCAAATATATTATATATTTATATATAAACACTAAAAAACTGCCACTTACTCTCTGTCTTACTCTGTCCTTGCCTGCATGGATATTCTGAGAGTTAGAAACCAGACTGCTTTTATTCCGGGGCCGTTTGCCTACCTGTGTCTCTGGCAGGATAGATGCCGAGGAGGAGACTCTAGGGTTAAAGACTGACGTCAGCTGATTCAGGAAGTTCATCTGCACTTCTTTCTGCCTTAGTTCTGGGCTCACCGGGGAGGCCAGCTCCTTCTGGTCCTCTACTGCGGGGCAAACAGCAAAACATCACCTCATACAGCAAACACGCACCATTTTCTGCAACTAACCCAAGCGCCACACAAATTGATGCAGTCACAAATTGAAACACCGACCATCAGACAGGGTTTTGACAGTCTGAGGCAGCTTGGCTGACTTCATCATTGCTGTGAAAGTAATAATTTCAGTTCGATCCAGGCGGCTGCAGCCCGTGCATAGCCCCTTTATCAGCAGAATGAGGTGTTTCTACAAAGAAAAAGACAACAAACACGATTTAAATCTCTTGATTTCAATTCGTTCTCGATATCGTTTCCCCTAACCTGCTGCACTAAGAGTAGTGCAACTGCAGCTAGTGAGGCTACTGCAGCACCCCAGGTGCAGCCTGGTCTCACACCAAAGATCCCGGTGGTCTCCTAACCGCACCTAATTCAGGCCACCAGCACTGTGCCATATGCTTGCTCTGGAAGAGCACTGCAGCGCTCTCTCCTCTCGGCCATGCTAAGGCTTTAGGCTGGCCCTAGCAGAAACTACACTGCCTGAACACTTTCAACTTGCCTTTCCTCTTTGAAACGCATCTAAGCTCATCCTGGAAGACTGAAGTACAACTGAGGAAGAACCCATCCTTAAAAACTTACCTAGCAACATAGTAACAGTCTTGAATGAGATTGTTACACAAAACCCAAATACAATCTGATCCATGTACTGAGTGGCAACCAGCCCGTGGCAGGGAACCCGATGAGCTTTAATGCCCCTTCCAATCCAAACCACTCTAGAATCCTGCAACATCAGAAACCCCAAAAGAACTGAGATCTGCTTAAGCAAGGCTTCAGGCCACATTTATTTCTGCTTGCTCAAGTTGAAATTCTGAGTAAAGAATGCAGAGGGATGAGCCAGCAGGTATCAGCTTCTGCTGAAGCATTAGAGCTTCAAAATTTTAAGTACTTTGGTAGTTTTCCACAACTTTGGAGCAAATATTTTGGAATTGGAGGCCAAAGCCCATTTATGCCCTCAGGCTTGCCCACGTGGTGGAAATGTGTGCTCACCTGTGAAACAGCACACGCTTCGTCTGGGTTCTCTAGACGCAGCAGGGAGAACTCAATCAGGACTTTACAGGCTGCTGCCACTGACTGCAGTTGGTTTCTGGGTACTGAAGAAAGCAGATGGTTGCACCAATGAGGACGAGTTTTTAAACAACTCAGTGTCACGTGTTCTTCATGCTTTCAATAAAACAAAATGCTATGCAGCATGCAAGCGTACATACCTAATCTACCATGCCTAACACAGATGCAGTATAAATTCAGTCTCATTAAAATGTAACACCAGAAATGTCAGGAGAGCAAGGCTAATACCTTCTACCCAGACAAACCAATACAGGCAGATACAATGCCTTCCCTAGCAACATTTATTATTTAAAACTGGCAGAGCTTAGAGAAAAAGCACTGAAGGACACAACCTAAGTTTACCAAAAACACTTTTACACTGAAATTAAAAAAAAAAAAAAAAAAAAAAAAAAAAAAAAAGAAGTACAAGGTGGCCAAACGCTCTTATTGACAGGTGTCCCCCTCCACCTCTACTGATGTTCTGCCAGCACAACACGAGCCAGCACCAGTCTCGGGTGCTACAGCAGTATCTGACTCAGAAACTGGGCTGGAGACAAACACCAGCAGGGCAACTCCAACCTACTGCTGCTAGAACCTGGTTGTCGTACACAAGCAAAAGAAGCGGAGGATGGCAAACACTTACTGAGACCACACACAGTAGTGATGTAATGTGTTGAAAGTGCAACAAAGGAGGAGTAAAAAGGCTCATATTGTTTGTCGTGGTGCAAGATTTCCGATTCGCTGCAACAGGAGAAGAGGAGAGAGGTCAGTTCCACACAGCACAACAGCAGCTGCCATCCAACACTGCGAACGCGATATCTCCGTTAACACGTGTAAGACAAGATCATTAAAATCACACGCTCTTTCCAAATCAAAGTTTTGAGAGCAGAATCTTCTCCCGTGTCCCATCTCACCTATCCTCAGGTCTGACTCCTCCAGCAGCAGACAGATCACTACCTACGTTGGAAACTTAAGGAAACAACTCCCAATATCACCAGTGCTTTCCCTTTACACCCTCAGCAGCTCAGCCTCTCCAACAGTCACTGTCCCTGTCGGCTTTCATTAATCTTTAAGTTAGTCTACATCCAGCAGCCTGTAAAGTTTGGACTGTTTGTTCTGCTAATGCCAGGCAGTGTTTGCCAGGACTGGGGCACAGGCATCCCCGTTCTGTTGAGGCAGAGTCAACAGGAGTTTATGCAATTCTGCAAAACAGAAGGGTCAAAACAGCCCGTTGCATAACGACAACAAATACACAACGCAGCACCTGCACAAGCAGGGGAACGAAGAGTTTTGGCAGGTAACACGCAGCCAAGAAGAATACATCCACTGCCATCAGCCTCGTGGGTGGAGACGGCCACTGCAGAGCCGTACAGCAGCTCACCGTTCTTCCCTGCACACACATCAACACAGAGCTCAGAGCGAGTAAGAATTCAACGTCAACTCAAACCAAAAGTAAAAAATGGCACAGCAAAATGCGTCAACACGTTGACAATCAGGCCTCCAGGGTTTCTCAGTGAGGCTTGCTGGCCGCAGAGAACATCCACCTGTGTGCAGAAACAATACATCCGAGGCGGCTGCGGGAAGGCTTCGCCCCACACCCCACCTGCACGGACCCAAAGGCAGCCACGCCAGGAAGAGAAGAAGAGCTCTGCCTCCAGGGCCAGGCCAGCCTGCGAGTCCTCCTGTGACAAAACTGCTGCAGACGCCCACTCATTAATTGCTTAAATTAATTGCTTTCCCACGTACAGAGGACACAGACTTTCACTCAGTGACGTGGATGAGAAAGCTGCATGACAACCTCGCTGGGCACGTCTCAAAACGCTGACTCCATCTCTGGCGAAAGACCCTACTTCAGGCGAGCTGGCAGGAGGCAGAGGGTGCTGGCCTGCCGTGGGGCACCATTCCCAACCACAAGGCCCATCTGCAGAGCGCGGCACAGCGGCACTACGTAGCCTCAGAGAGGGAGAGGAGCAGGGTGCAGCACTCCCTGCTGCCCCAGCAGCTCCCAGTATAAGCCCAGCCACCTTCCCCTCATCCACCCCAGGTCACCGTTTCCAGTCACAGTGGGAAATGGAAGAAACAGCGGAATATAGTAATCCTTACAGAAAAAGGAACAGAAAGAAATACTGCACAAATTTCAAGCTGTGATTTCCTAGTTCTGAGAACATTTTATCTCGTTGACCGACAAAGCTGAAAGAGAAAAGCAGCTGTTAGGAGCTGAGAGGTTTCCCCTGACATCCAGCAGCGCAGCATGACTGAGGTTTGACATCTCAGCAGGATCCCCGCTGCCATCTCCTGCCAAAAGCACGCTGACGGGAAAACCCAGAGTCTGGATGTGGAAATGAGTTCATGCTCTATTGCCAGACACCAGATTTGCTCAGCTACCGTTTCACGGCCAACTCTAAATTACCAGCAGGAGGTGTATGCAATGTATTTTAAGAGAACAAATGAGAACAATTTGGGAATAACAGAGCACGGAAGAAATTGGCAGCTCCTAATTACCATGCTGCTGTAAAGGTCAAGCTGTACAAGACAATACTCAAAGGTGTGAGAACAGAAAAGTGCAGAAACCAGAACAAGAGAGGGAATTTCACCCAAATTGGGCAGTAAGAGGGCTGGGTTTTGTTTAAACGAGTCATGGTCTTGTTAAGGTAGTGAAAAGTGGAAGGCACCTGTCAGCTAATCATCAAGTCCTGGCAAATAACAAACGGAGAAGGCAACAGCTTAACCTGTAATGTGCTAAAGCCTTACACTGTACACACAGTGAAACTTCATAATAACTGTAGGCTATGGCATTGTGACTTACTGCTTAAGCGCCATTTGCTTACCAGGGAAAATCATTACTCATGCTGACCGAGAGGCCAGCCTATCAACACCAAATATAACACCTCAGCAACGATACCAACTCTTTCTCAGTTCTGCTTCCAGACCTCAACCAGCCAGAAATAGACCCTTTATGTAAGGCAGCAGGCGCAAAGCAGCCTCCTCCATGGCAAGGCAACACAGCAGGTGCACTTCTTTCGCTACTGGAAATCCTTCCTGAAAATCAGCCTCCTCTGATGGTCACAGACTTTGTAAACTGTGTTCCGCTGCAGCTGGGCCTGGCCGAGTCAGTATTTCCACAGTTTCCATCAAAAAGAGGCCAAAACCTATTCATTCCTGAATATATGTGCTAGTAAGAGAATGCCAGGGAAGTGATGATGCTTACGCTTAAGAATAAAATTGCTATACTTGTTTTTTTGACAGCTCATTTGTTTATTTTGAAAAGAATGATACTAGCCATTCCGCTGCTGCTGCACCACGAACTCTAGCCACTTTGTGGAGGGTACCAACTCCCTAAGAGACCCAACAACCTTCTGAAACTAAGGTAGAGAGAGCCTATTTCTAGGTAGAAATCTAAAGATAGGCCATTTCTTCAAACAGAAGGGCACGGTTCCACGCACGAACAAGCTATTTTTTCCTCAGTGATTTGTCACATGCTGCACAAGGCACGACACAAAAGCCTCTGCCCTGCAGGACTCAGGGCCCAGCGATCTGCGCTGAACTCTGCGGGGTCTGCGTCGCTCACGCCGGGGAGCAGCACTGCTAGGAGCAATGGCAACAAACTGTGCTGGAGCACGGAGCCATCGCTTCCACTAACAGAGGAAAGAGACCTCTCCCAGTATTCCTGCGGTGTTATCCTCTGAGACCGTCCAATAGCGGGCACCAGGCACAGCGACAGCGGGGCTGCGGGCACCAGGCACAGAGACAGCGGGGCTGCGCTAGGTCCCGAAAAGCTTGGTGTGCGGGGTATTTGGTACGTGCAGATTTCCAGATCGACCACACCTGTACGCAGGCAGAGGACACCAGTCTGAAGCATCCCTTGTCAGGGCATTCAGAACCCAAAACACCACAAGGTTTCACTTTATTACTCCCCTCACGCAGCGTTTATTTGTTTCCTAACAAGCTACTGCAGGCAGCTTTTACCTCTCTGTCACCGGCCGTACCTAAGGGTTTACCTCACGAACCCAGCTATCGCCTGAACAGAGCGGCCCCGCGCTCCGAGGAGCGGCTCCGACCCTGCCGGGGAAGCACGGCCAACCCCGCCGCGGCAGCTTCCTCTCCCCCCCATCCCCGAGCACCGCGGCACC
>VXAV01006807.1:0-36645 GCA_013399715.1 Alectura lathami | reverse complement strand
CTCGGACTGACCTGGTGGCGTGAGGGTTGGGAGCGAGAGGCGAAGCCCAGGCAGGTCCCCGGGTGGCACGGAATGGTCTGGAGCCGGCGCTTGGTGTGCTCCCCGCAGGCAGTTCTACCAAGCCTGCAAGACGGGCATCATGGACCGGGCGCTCTCCATATACTTCCTGCTGGGCTGGCTCGGCGGAGACCTCCTGAACCTCATCGGCTCCTTCCTGGCGAACCAGCTGCCCCTGCAGGTACCCCCAGCCCGGCTGCGTCGCTGCCTTGTCCCTAGGGCTGGGATCTGGGTGAGCGCGGCGCTCCCGTCCTTCTCCCGCAGGTGTACACCGCTGTGTACTACGTGCTGGCGGACCTGGTGATGCTGTCCCTGTACTGCTACTACAAAGCCAAGAACCGGGGCGCAGGAGGTGAGCTGTGGCTGCTGCCCGTCCGTTTATGCCCATCCTGGGGACAAAAATTGGGCAGGGGAACCCTGGGGATGCAGCTGTTGGGAGTCCAAAGGCATCTGAGGGAGTAAAGAAAGAACCTGAATGGGGCACTGCGCACCTTGTGGGGCTTAAGTGGCATGAGAAAAAGCAGGTTTTTATATGGCAGCTTTCTGTGAACTGCAAGCAGGAATCCCTGGACCTTATTTAACTTAGTAAAGCAACTCAAATGTCTTAAAGCAGTTGTCAGCCCATCAGCTGTATCGTTATGTAAATGCAACATAAACAGAGCCTCTCTCAGCCCCCTCCCTTATGAGGGTGGGCTGCTGGGCTGGGGCAGCGGGAGCAAAACAAGCAGCAAAAAGCTTCAAGCCGGGGTGATTTGAACCCTAAACCACAGGAACTTGTCTGCTGAGATAGGAGGAGCTTCCTCCCTGATAACTCACAAATTGCCCTTACCACTGCGAGATAAAAACCCCACAGCAAGCCATGGGTCCTGACTCCGCAGACAGAGATCAGAGGGCTCAAGCCCTGCAGAAAGGTCACCAGGACGGAGCTGCCCGCCCTAAATGTCCCCTGCTTGTTTCCCTGCAGTCACAGCCCCCATCAACGCCGCCTGCCTCTTCTGCCTGCTGGGAACGGCGACCACCCTGTCGGTGCTGGGCCACAGCCCGGGCCTCTCCCCTGGCCCTGCGGCCTTCAGAGGGAGATCTCTGCTCTCCTTGCCCCTGGAGGGGCCTGGCTCTGAGGTGGGACATTGAGGGGGGCTGGGGGTTGCCTGCTGGAGGGAGGAGCGAAGCCTCACTCAGGGCTCGCTTTGCCCGCAGCCTGTCAGCAAGACCGAGATCATCGGCTTGGCCATCGGCTCCGTCTCCTCCGTGCTGTACCTCGGCTCCCGGCTCCCCCAGATCTACACCAACGTGAGCGAGGGCAGGGCGGGACACAGGTCTCAGTCTGAGCAGGGCAGTGGGTTTCCTCATTCCTCTCTGCTCAGCTCCCCTCTCACCGTGTCGCAAGGTGTTATTTCTCTGTAGTACGCTCTGAAGCCCGATTCATTTTCCTCCCCTCCCTTTAACACTCGGATATTGTCATTTCATTTTTTTTCCTCATTTGCAAGCAAAAAGGGAACTAAAAGGCACTCATCACTGCGTCAGTGCCCGTTTTCTCTGTTCCCAGGGGAGGGTGATGAAAGCCTCTTTGGTAGGGAGATTCCAGAGCTGCCCCAGGCCCCTCTTTCCACATAACGCAGCCTCTCCTTCCAGTACCAGAGGAAATCCACGGCCGGCGTCTCCTTCTCCCTCTTCGCCCTGGTGATGCTGGGGAACTCGCTGTACGGCACCAGCGTGCTGCTGAAGAACCCCGAGCCGGGGCAGAGCGAAGGTGACTACGTCCTGCACCACCTGCCCTGGCTCGTGGGCAGCCTGGGTGTCCTCGCCCTGGACGTGGTCGTATCCTTTCCCCTGCCGTGCTTTCCCTCGGGATGGTGACGCGAGGCTTTTCCAGCACGGGTGTTGATGGCTTGGGGTTGTTACTTCCTCCCTCACATGGTCGTGACTCATGCAGTGTTGCAACAGCTGAATGCTTCACATCTATTTGTGTTCAGCGTGTCCGGGCTGCCCAGAGCAGCTATGGGTGCCCCATCCCTGGGGGTGCTCAAGGCCAGGCTGGGTGGGCCCTGGGCAGCCCGATCTGGGCGGTGGCAGCCAGCCTGTGGCAGGGGGTTGGGGCTGGGGGGGCTCTGAGGTCCCTTCCAGCCCAGCCATGCTGTGATTCCCACATGGAGCCTTTGGAGCCTCACAGATCCTTGCCAAGAGCCTTAACGTCTCCTCAGATCTCGTTCCAGTTCCTCGCCTATCGCGGAGGGCGGCCCGGTGCCGGCGAGGAACGAGAGGCGCTGCTGGGCGAGGGCTGGGACAGCTGACGGGGGAGCGAGCCCCAGCGGCGGGGAGCTGGAGCTCTTGGTCCTGTCCTCTTCTCCGGGTGGCACCTGGGAGAGGAGGATGCTCGCCAGCGAGAGACTTGTGCTGCTAAGAGGTTCTGCCTGGCCAGGTGGCACGGGGTGCTGCTGCGAGGCCTCGAGCCTCTTCGATACCAATGATGCTGTCATCGGGATAAACGAGAAAGCGTTTGATACCTCAGAGGGTCACCTTTCCCTGCTCAGCCCCGCAGAGGGCGTGGGGATGGCTGACCCACCACAGCCACCAGCACTGCGGGTCTCGAGTGCCTGCTTCTGAACTTTTGGAAAACAGGGCAGCGACCGGAACCCCTTTGGAACAAGGAAGGGAAGGTGCAGGGCAGCCAAAGTGCTTCGGTCCACGCACAGGTTTAATTATAATTAGCATGGCTCAGACTTCTATAAAACCAGTCCTTGCCCCACGTGCCTTTGTTTGTATTTTGTTGGCTCATCTGTCAGTTCCTGCCTCTTAATTGCTCTCGTTAGTCCGCATTTCTGTGAAATGCGTGTACTCCCCCACGTTTTGTTTGGATGGGCACGTGGGAGAGCTGTGTGAGGGAGGATGTGCTCAGCGTTACCAACACGGTGTTACTGCAGGCCCTAAAGGAAACCAGCGCTATCCTACAAACAGGAACTTTCCCTTTCCTACAATTTCCATTTGTTTGTCTTTTTCTTCCCCTTTTTCTCTCCCCAGCTTTCCTACTACCCAACGCTCCCAGCTGCCTACCGCAGCACCCCTGCCTGCTGCCTTTTGGGGTCTGTCACACAAACTGCAGCAGCAGGTTAATTAAAACCAAAGCAGCCTGTGGCTGGAGCTTACCCTTTTGTTTTCAGACTCCTCCACCTTCCTGCACAGTTTTTTCCTCTGGTCATTCCCAGTTCCTTGCCGAGGTGTTGGGGCTGCTTGCCTCTTGCCACTCTCCAGCCAGCAGGATTTCCTCTGCCTCCTTTCTGCAGGAATTCCAAGGAAACAATTCGGGTCCAGCCAAGGGGCCTTAACGCAAACCACGAGCAGATTCCTGGCGAGGCAGAAAGCACAGCTTTGTTACGCTGCCACACCTGGCTGATACAGCTGTAGACCCCGGGGCTTGGTTTTGCACACAAAGTATTTTTTAACCACAGCTCACGTTTGCTAGCTCATGCCCTGAGGTTGGGAGAGGGCACGGTTGTCCTGCTGGGGTGAATTTCCTCTGCTGACCCATGGCAGGGGGCAGCCTTGGGTTTGGCACATGTCCCTTGCAGTGGTGAAGGGCCGTGTCTCTGCTGTTCAGTGGCCATGCAGCAGGTAGCAAAGCTTTTCTGAAAGCCAGAAAAACAACCTCTACCTAAGGAGGTAAAAAAAAGATTAATTTATTTCCGTGGTGCATCCAAAGCAGAGGTAAGCATGCAGCTACTTGCCGCTCTGGGCGCGATGGGAGCAGGCAAACCCAGCTCTGCATCCGTCAGCCTGAGGTTCTGCGGGACGGAAGTGAAGTGCACAACGCAGAGCAGCCCCACGAGGATCGTGCTGAGGTTCTCATCCCTCTGAGGCTGTAAGGCAGCCCTGCTCCCCGAAGAGCTCCTCGCTTCATGTTACGCAAAGAGGTCAGTGTTAAAACAGGAAGGGCACAGGCAGAAACCAACTTGTCCCGCAGTCGAAACAACTCCGACTGCAGGAGCCAAGCTGAAGCTGGAGGTACCCAACTCAAACTGCTTTATGGAAGGGGCGATCCCTGCACGAGGGCCATCAGCGAGCCTGGTACCACCAGCCCGTAAGTTACATCCGAGATCAGGTACTGTTTTATTTTTGGCTTGTGTGCAAACAGATGGCTTTGGAGTAGGAAAACAAGCCCCAAAACCAAGCACGCATGCAGCCTGCTGTAACTGGAAACAGGAGGGGAACGCTGCCTCTCCCCAGCCCCAGCTAGCACGCTGGTTTTTAAGCTTCAGGAGTTCCCACGAGTTTTTCTACAACTTCAAAAAAAAATGAGGGGACAAGGCTCAGAAACCCTGCAGGGACCAAGCACAGAAGCATTTTTTTGGGAGGAAAACCACCCACGTGGGACTGCCAAGCATGAGGACTCCAAACAACCCCTCCTCTGCCCACAGAAACAAATTGGTTCTCCCCAAAATGTGTCTAACACACAACAAAGCTCTCTACTCCTGCTCTCAGTACATCTGAAGGGCACACCAGGGGATGCCAACATCCCCAAATAGCGAGCGAACGCGTACCACCGGTACCCAGCACCAAACCCTGCTTGGAACAAACACATTTCAGCTTATGCAGATGCCAGAGAGGTGGGGAAATGCAATTTTTTTTTTTTTTTTAATAGTCACGTAACACAGCAGCTGTTGGGATTACTGCTTGGTTTGGTGCTCGCCGCTGCTCTCCAGGAGCATGCACAGGATGAACCCCAAGAAACACAGCAGGATGGAAAGAAATAAAGACAACACCAACCACACACACTGCTTCCTGGGATTTTCTTTATTTTTATTTTTTTTAGTTTTTTTTTTTTTTTCTTTTAGTATGGAGGCTCAAGTATCAGATGTAGATTCAATTTAAGCTTTACAAAAACCAAAATCAAAACAAAAACCCCTTTTGCATTCCATAAAAATTGACAGAAAAGCGCCTTGGAACCAGGCTATAGAAGAGCAGAACTTTCAGCAGGTCTCCTAATCAACGTCTCCTTGCGCATCTGGTTTAGTCAGTATAGTACAACCCCAAGGAACACCCTCTCTTCCCTCCCTCCCACCAGCCATCCCCTGTGCCCAGCCCCCAAACATACGTGGAATAGATTTTTTTCCAGTTCTTCCTCTTTCACACACCACAGTATTTAATAAATTTCTTGTTTTACATTTTTTACACCAATGTAACAAAAGGCAGGAGGGGTGGGGAGGAAAAGACAAACAATGATCCGTGTGTATGCGTATAAATGGGGGGGGTGGAAGAGGAAAAAAAATACATGGACTTCTACAGAAACATAGCCTAAGGTCTCAATAGTAAAATGTGGTGCAAAGTAGGCCTCAGAGACTGAAAAAGTTTGTACAGCTTTATTCATGGGGAGAAGATGGCGCTGCATGGATAGTACTGAATGCAAATTGTGACGTGACGTAACAGAAAAGGGCAGGGGGATGAGTTTTCTAAGAAAGGAATCTAACAAGTGCATGGCATGTCTTGTTAGCATGAAGAGGATTTTAACTTTGCTGCTTTCTCTTCAAAGCCTCCACCAGGTCGTTTTTAAGAGCTTCTTGTTTTGATTTGTCTGCAAAAGTCTGCACAGACCTGTGGGGAGAAGGAAACGCAAGTCAGAGGCAACGCTGCTGAAAGGAGGTGCTCTGAGCGGATCTTCCGGCTGGGGAGTCAATAGCAGAAGCACCTCAACCCAGGCTTAGAGGAAATAAAACTCAGCTTGCCTGTTTTAATACAGAAAACAGAAGGCAAAGTGAAGGCTTCGGTGAGCACGTCAAAGCAACGTTAAGACTAGCAGGGGCTGCACCCAGACACGCTCCCCAGCGGTTCCACCCAGCCTCCAGCTGCTGGAGGGAGATTCCCAGTTTAAGGTACAGGTTGGAAAAATCCCAGTACACCACCAGCAAGAGGTGTTAGTGCTCTCACTCTCAAAAGAACCACAAAGAGGCCCAGCCTCTACCAACAGTCCCAGCCGTGGGCGCTCCTGAGCCTCTCTGCAGACTGTTCACCCAGGGGAGAGCAGCCACATCAAAACCTCTCTCCAGCAAATTCACCAGTGGGAAAAGCACCTGGAGTTTGTTCTTGAATTTGCTTTCCCAGTCTATACCTTACCTACAGCAATTAGCGGATCAAAGCAGCCACAGAGGAACGGGGAAGCTGTCAGCAAGGTTACTGCAGGGCTCCTTTTAGCTACAGGTTTGGTTATAGGAAAAAAGCTACGTCTTCAAGTCACCTTGGCTCACTGCTCTGGAGGATAGCTGCAGAGGAACCTCGCTTTCCAATGGCACAGTAAGAGACTTCCAATTCCAAGAAAGCAAACTTTGAAACATGATCATTAACAGAACAGTCATGCTAGAGTTTTTGGGGTTGCTTAACGCAGCGGTGAGGATGCAGTTTGGTAGGATTTCTCCCCCCTGTATTTCACACCCTCCTCTGTACTCAAAGCTGCCTCATTCTGCCTGGATGCCGCCTCCTGTAAACAAGGCTGCCCTTTGTGTCAGTGGTTTTCCTAACATTTTGGTAACAGTATTTCCATTCTCTTGTCTCTGGAGACTTCTCCTGCTTTAATAAAAATATATACATTTTTTATTTGCATTTGTCACAGGTTAAAGAAGGGGTCCTGAGCCATGATCAACAAACAGTGCCTTTTCCCCTTCGTCAGCTTAACGCATTGAGGCCAACATCTGTGACTCATTATGAACTGGAGTGGAAGGTTAAACTGGCTCAGGGTTAGTCACTGCTGTGCATCCCAGATATTCAGAGCTCCAGAACAGATGAGAGCATACAAACAAATCCCTTCAGAGGCTCTGCAGAGCACACGTAAGTGGAGGCTACAAATATTTCAGCAGAGCTTCAGTGGGACTGGATCTTCAAGCTCTAGGGAACTGAAGATACTCCAGGCAATAGGTGGTGTGCATGTACAGGAAGCTCACATTTACTTGGAAGTCACGGGAAGTACCAAAGTCATAGTGTTTTTGTTTGTTTTTTCTCCCCAAAACTATGAGACTTTCAAGATTTTATTCCTTTCTGCAACAAAGACTTGAAGACTACAAGGGAATTTCCTCATCAGAGTGGTGTACCACAGCTGTAAAAAACCAGTGGTGCACAAGGGACAGAGCCCCAGGGCTCATGGAGAGAGCAGGACCAAGCTGTCACCGCTCTGGGTGAAGGACCATGTGCTCCTTCCTTGCTCCCAAGCTACAGTGCAGAGCTGTGAGCCCTGCCACATCTCCGAGCGTGACATTTCAGATGGAGTAGGGTAACAACTCCAGCGAAGTCACAACGTTTAGTTGGCCGTATTAGGAAGTAACCCTTGGGTGAAAGATGGATCAGATGTCGCTCATCAGTCTGCGGGAGTTAGGGGTTAGTTCTGGCCCCAGTTATCATGCAGAGGTCTCGGCTGGGTGAGTCCTGGTTTAGTGCTGTTGTCACACCTGACAGGGTACCTGGATTGGTTTAGTTATCAGGCTGGATGTAGATCTGGCGCTGGGTCAACACTTGAGAGAGTTCCCTCTGCAACTGCTTATACTTTTGGTTGTCGGGGATAGCATCAATAGATCTACAGAGAGCAGTTTAGAAAGGAGGGAAGTCAACAGGGAAAAGAACAGAAGAACTCAGTAACGCAGCGCTCATATTCTGGAAACCACTGGAAGCACACTCAGGAAGAAAAAGTGTAAATATTAGAAGAAATGGGAAAAAGGCTGGAGGAAAAGCCAAAGGCAGGTGTTCCAGGTGTTACCGGTTCCGAGCAGATCATCTCACCGACGCACAAGAGAACATGGCTCAGACTGAGCAATGGGAGACACAGGAGACAGATGCCATTACAAAATGGGGAGCTAATGCCCACAAGGAACAAGACTGTATCACATACATCCTTTTAACGTTCACTAATGCTTCCTGGGTAAACCCCTGCACACCACAAATGAAAACAGAGGCTTGCTAAGAAGGTTGGGATTTGGGGAAAAAAAAAGCAAAACCAAAAAAACAGCTGCTTTGTCAAGACACTGTCACCTCCCTCTGCCCATGCTGCTAAGAAAGCAGCACAAATATTTAATTAGCTCCATCCTTCTATCATCTGAAGGAGAAATTACTGATTCTTCATTCTCAGTACAGGAAAGAACAGCAGTACACATTTGTGCACCACTTGTTTATTCCACGTGACCCCACTGTGCAGGGGAGCTCTGTCTGCAGTTAACACGAGATGATCTCCATGCTTTTCTCTACAGGCACGAGAACTACCAGCTTGGAATTTCTAGACAATATAGCTCCCCAGACATGAGCAGGGGTTGAAAGTACAGTAGGTTCCCGCAGAAAGGCACAGAGCTCGTTCACTTCTCTGTTCACTGTATTTTAAGCAGCCGTGTTGAGAGAAAGACAATTTAAAACAAAGTCGAAACACTGCAAGCCATTAATGTCATGACTTAATTCTGGGACCAACTGCCTGTTTGTAAGAATGCTGGAAAGAGAAGTCAGAAATTAAGTAAACATTGAGGACAGGGTAGAATAAAACTCCCAATTAAAAGTAATTCTGAAGTGTTGTTAATTGAGCTATCTTCTTCCTGGTGAGGACAGAAAAGATTTAAAAATGGCTTCAAATTCCTGCAGCTACAAAGCAGAAGTGTTCCCCAAACTCCACACAAATAATTTTTCCAAAGCACAGAGAGGTGAATAATTAGGGACATGAGAAGACTTCTGTGTAGGAAAGCAAAAGAAAGCAGGTGAGTGCAAGGCTGGGGACTGTGCCCCAGGCACTACGGGGGAATGGCAAGGAGGCAAAGGGGTTGCAGCGGTCAGCTGGAGAGCTCCTTACCTCAGCCCATTAACGATGTCCTTTGTTTTTCCAAAATAAATCTCATTCAGTGTACTTCTGATTTTGTTTTCCATGTCCTGGAAAAAAAGCACGAGATCAGTCTTCAGTCATTTCAGCTGTTTCCAGGACTGCTGCAGTTACACTCCTTCATGCGTCTCACATATTTGTCTCGACGTCCAGGACCTGCCACAGCACGCTTCGACCCCGTGTGTTCACAACAGGTAAATCCAACACGAAACAGCTCTCTGATCTTATCCAAGAGAACACAGCTTAGCTCTGTTCCGGTCCCCTCCTAGTTACTACCCTAGGCTGTGCACTTGAGATGCCTGTTCTGGGCCACAAGAGGGCACTTTCTGTCCACCTATCACTTTTCCTGCATCCATCTGCAAAAAAGGCAAAGTGCATTTCACCTCAATTTTACAGGGTAATTTCCTGGCACTGAGCAGCCCCGCTGTCCCAGCCTTCAGCCTCACTGTGCTGAGCATGCAGGACCAACAGGTGCCATAAAATCGAGTGCTAACAAAAACAGTTCCAGGGGACTCAATAAGCACTTGGTACTCACTGACTATCTGAGTTACAGGCACAGTTCTGAAAGATGTACCCTGATAATTCTGCCCTAAAAGGACTGCAGAAACAAGGGGTAGGTAATTGTTAGCCAGTTCTCAGGACCATTTGTTTCACAGGAAGATCACTGCTCCATTGAGCAGGAGACAAAGCGCAGATGTCCCTTCTGTATCTACAAACTGTTGGCAGGCTGCTAGGAGTGCTGAGCCATCAGACACCGAGCCACGCTCACGCCATTAGGCGTGACACAATATGAACACGCAACTTGTTTGTGGAGCCAAAAGCAAGCACCCAGCAGAGTTCTTCAGCCTGCAGCAGGCTCGGGCTGCGATGGCTACACAAGGCTTACCTCTACCAAGCGCCCAATGTTGGCTATGTGCGGAGAAGAGTCGCTCACAGTCTCATCTTTCTCCATCTGGTGAGAGAAGACACAGAGCCATTGGTGCTGTGGCAATCTGACGGCACAGGCACAACAGCTTTACTGATCAGGAGAAGGCATGAAAGAAGTGGGTCTCAAAATCCTGGAGCAACTCTATTCTTTCGATGTGCAAGCAGGCTAGTAACACACTGAGAAATTCCCAGAACCAGACAAAGCCTCACATGCTGATAACAGAAACGTAGTGTAATGAAAGCCATGAATCAAAGCAAAATCCTGCTGCAGACCCCTGGTGCAGACAGGCGCTGCAAAATTGCCACTCCCTACCTACTCAGGGGCTGCAGGAGATGTGTGGCAGTGCTCATATAACAGGGCAAGAAGCAGAGCAGCACAGCATGTGGATGTGAAAACAGCATTGCTGGTGAGATGCACGCAGGGATGGTGCTGTCAGGTTAACTGCTGTGAGCACCCCTGCACAAACAGCTGTGTCTTTTCGTCTTCCTCTCAAATGCTACTTCCAATCACACGTAGGGCACGTTCTCCATTTTCAGGATCTCCTGGCAAAAGGCATCTTAGGCTTTACTGACCTTCTAGTAGAGGGGGAAGGAAAAGAGAAATGCAAAAATCACAGCTCCCTGCACAACTGCTGATAACTGAACAAACTGCAATTACACGGAAAGAGACATTTGACCGTTTCTTGATCTTTTTTTCTTTTCTGTCAGAGCAAAAAGCAAGCCAACTTATCACACATTTGCCTACTAGGCAGAACAAGTATGGGGGGAAAGAACAGACTGCATTTTGCAGAAGCAATTCAGAGTTGGATCGAGGTTCAGTATCCCATGACACCACACTCTCAGTACTGCCTGAGCAGGAGACAGGCACCAACCCAGGTGAGATTTTTCATTATTAAGATGGAAGCTGGCACTGCAGAATGCCATTCTTCCTACATTTTGTCTGCCTTTACCTACTACAATGTTCATCCAGAGGCCACGGCTGCCTGTGACCTGTCAGCTTCGGATGCTAGCGACAAGACCATCTCCCCTAGTTCCTGAGACAAAAATTCTGGCAAAGCACAGCCAAGCTGTTGAGCAATGAACATCAGACCCAGGAACCTCAACTGACACAAGATGTGCTGAGATGGCATGAAAACAAAACTGGGAGAAAAATGTAGTGGGAAGAACAGTCTTCAAAGGGTTTTACTAATCCCACTGAATTCTCTTATCCATCTGTTCATATCCCTCCCTCAGGGTAGAGTTTAAATATCTGGGCCAGCTACAGGTTTCTTCTAATAAGCCAAGTCTCTAACAGGCTTGGGGAAGCATGTAATTTAGTTGGAACCCTGAAGGCAAAAGATAACCTAGAAGAGGGGGAGAAAAAGAATAAGAACGTTTAAATTCTTCCTTTAGATTACAGTCAGATTGTTTACATGTGGTGGAGACATGCTGCCTGGAGAACAGATCCAGTCGCAGGAGAGGGAGAATATAAACCTGAACTATGCAAACACACACATACAAGTTACGGTGAGTTTGGGAACGATCAGCAAATTGACCAAATCTGGGGCAGCAGGGGAGTTGGCAGCAGGTCGTTTCCTTGCACAAGCCCCCCACTGCATCTCCTGCACACCTGGACGCACCAAGTTCATTGGTCGGGACCAGAATTTGAAAATAGAATTATTTTTGCAAAACGTGTATTATTACATCTCCATAAAATCTGCTGCCAGAAGGAAAACGTTTTTATGTGCTATAGAAGCCCAGATGTTACGAGAGGCTGTTTTAATGGAGCTCAGACTCTGTAAGCAGCCATGTTACACAAACAGCAGTTGTTGGGATTTTTAAAGGTTCCTTCCGTTGGCTGTTACCGCCTGGACCTAAGCAGAACGCCTAGAGCTGCTTAAACAAAGGGGTTAATTTGCTTGGAGGGGAAATTCCGTTCTCCAAGTTGATGTTAACAAGCAGCTCATCTTCCCACTGTCACTCCCCATCTGCCGTTGCGCTCAGCCAAAAACCCTAATGCTCCAGAATGAGCCAAGTCCAATCTCCACAGCTCAGTCACTCCTCTCCCATTCGAGAGAGACACTGCCTGGCTTCCTTGCCTCATTTCCCCAGCCATCTGATGCAAGTCTGACTCAGAGGGAAGCTCGGTCTTCTGGGTATATTAAGCTCTGGATGGCTGGCTGGTCACTGTGGATGTTTCCTGCATGGAACACAGCAGCTGTTTGGGCTTTCTGTAAACACCGTTTGGAGGAAGAGTTAATACTAGAAGAGAAAAGTAAGTTGGATAAACACTGGTTCATCATGAAAGCATCTAAAAATACTAGAAAGATAAGAAGGGAACTCATCCACCATGACGCTCTGAAGAGCGGACAACAGCCACAGCTGCTCTGGCCATGGAGCAGTGTGAAAATCTCCGCGATGAAACACAGACCAACCTGAGCCAAAGGCTCCCAGGCCACAGACAGTGGGCAGACTGAAGTCTCCAGGTGGAAAATATGTGGAATTATTTGGATATCAATGAGGCAAAAACTGGCCTTTTTCTCCAATGCTTATTTCAATCTCTAACCAGACAAACGAAGGCTGTGAGCTCCACAGAGCTCACTGTTCTGTAGAAATCAGCCAGGAACTAACCTCATCCTTCCACGGCCTTCAAGAATATTTGTTCCAATCAGTGTAACCAAAGATATCTCCCAACCCTTTATCAAATTGTACCTTGCAAACCAGGAGCAAAACTGGCAAGACTGCACCAGCTGCCCCTGCCGTTGGTCCTGACCTGCTCATCTCTTCGACTCTCTCTCATCCTCAACCAGCTTTACATAAACAGAGCCACTGCAAAATCCATATGCCACATGAAGCAGGAAGAGTTTCCTGGACGATTACTGCTCAGCACATCTCTGCTGATCTCTGCACCCCAAAATACTGCTCAGCAGCCAGACAGACAATGCCTCAAGGGGACGGGACAATGGTATAAGCAGCGTGACAGCTACAGCTTAAAGATCCGCCTGGTGGAAATACTGAACGCCCTCCCTACTGCCGCAACATCTGGAAGTCAGTGGGATAGGCCTTTACACGAAAGCTCAGTTTGATGAAAATATATGACTTGCCTAATTGCAGAGCACTTGCCTCAGAGGATTTACCTATTATGATAAATGGCAGAATGTCTCTGCTGGTGCTTTACTGAGCAGTAAGACATCACAGGGCACATCTTCCCGAGTGCAGGAAAAGCTCAAGTTGCAGCAGACCAGCCTTCATCCAGCTCTGCTAAATGTTCCACTTTTGCTACAGAGTATTTCAAGCATGAAAATCAACACACATCTGCGCTGCCTTAGTCTGAAATCCCAGGCTTCACTTCCCCTACAACTTTATATCCTCCCCTTCCCACACCTCCAGATGTAAATAAACCCTAGGTTTGGAGCCAACCCCTTCCTCAGCGAACTGGCACTTCCTCGCTGTGTTCACCCTGGCTTAGGAAATACACACAGGTTCTTTGTGCACAGCAAGAGCTCGGTGAGGCACCTGTTAGCCTTGCTTTTAAGGAGGGGGCTCCAGAAGGCTGTCCAACAAAGTGCAGCTTTGACTATCTGCCAGAGAGCTGTAAGGCTCCAACTACTTTGCATAACATGAAACAGGACCATAGGACCGCTCTTACTCTAAATAAAAGTGCAGCCTAACAAAAGCACAGAGCTCAGCCAAAGCAGCATGGTACCGTGGCAAAGGACATGAGGAATTCAACATGCGCAAGGAGGACGGGACCCCGATGTCTGTGAGAGAGAGAGAGAGGAGTTCGTTTGCCAAGCATCTGGCTTGGATCAGGAGGGGGTGGGAGCTACCTGCAGCCATTAGAGTGTTGCAAGGTAATTGAAAAGCTGCAGGCATTTTTCATTTCCCTGCAGGCATCACTCCTTGCTGTAAACTGAAGGCAGCGTGTCCCGTCCTTTCCTCTCAGACCACAGCAGCTCAGCCTGCAGCCCCTCATTGACACAGACAGCGCAGGACACACCGAGCACTCTTTCTCAATCCAAACTCCAGCCTCAGCCCTTGTATTTACTGATCCCTGCCAGTGTTGGATGTGAGCTGGGAGCTGCTTCCTTGTCCTGGTCTGTGGTGCTTCAGCGCTCTGAACAGCGTCCAGGCTCAACCCCAGAACACACGCTGCCTGCAGAGCACCCTTGTTCCCCTGGGGGGAGGACTGTAGCTAGACATGGGAACTGAATCCTGCTTTCTAATCCCACTTGCACCAAAAAGTTCTTCTCTAATGTCATTTGTTAGTGAAAACTGAGATGGCTACATGCACTGTGCCAGTATTTCTGTGCAACACCACCACACAGAACAAAGTCTTCACAAGGCAAAAAGAGCAGTGATGTCCCACAGCAAGGATCTTATGGAATACCCAGTGTGACGATGTCACTCAGGCTTTGACTCTCCCTAAGTTTTCAGAGTAAAATTATGCTCTTCAGATCCCACATGCCCAGAGCTGGCTAAGAGTACCTCTCATCCTCCCAAATGTTTATACGTGCATTCTTATAAGCCAGTTTCTGCATTATACGTGTGCCTATACACGTTTCTGTATTGGATGGAAGCAGAATTTGAAATCCCACACTTTAAACAAAACCAAAATCCAGAACTCTTTTCAGAACACGGCATCACATTTTCTTTCAATTAGTCTACACTACAAATTTTACGTAATTGAATGGATAAAGCAAACGCCTTAAGTTCTCATTTAGAAAACCACCAAGCTGAGTAAATTAAAGCTATGTGAAGATATTCAGCTTCCTAAAACAGGTCAGCTCCTCACTCTCTCAGGTATCTCCCTCTTTCCTTACTCTGTCTAATTACCAATGTGAAATGCCTGTACAGTTAGCTTCCCACTCTAAACAAGAGACCACTGTGTAGATACAGCAGCTCCTACAAACTGCACTGGGGAATCACTGGGAAGCAGCAGATCAGTGGCTTGCAGGAGATATGTGAGCTCTCACTGTATGACATCAAAGGAGATGCAGGACAGGGAAATGACTTCTAAGTAGTATCTACCCAGAACATAGCATCACATGGCCCCTAGCCAGGTGTGAGAATACTGAGTTCTGACATACACAGCATCTTGGAGAGAAAGGGGAAAAAAAGATGGATATTATTCTTAGAAATTCACTGCAATATTTAGGAGTAGCCTAAGCAGGAGCCTTCTAGCAGTGAGAGTCTGGGGATAGTCTAGAAATGCAGACAGGTTTTTCCTTAAAGGCAATGAAAACAAAAGCCAAGCAGCAGTACGTTTGTGTCTGACCAGTATTTCACCAATAGGAAGTGACAGCAGAAAATGTTTTAGGCTCTCACTTCCAGATCCAGTCCCACCACACCACTGCGCTGTCCCGGCACAGAACAGGGTTGTCTGATTGCTTCCACGGAGTGTGATCTGTAGACATTAGGGAGGGGAATTACCGAGCAAGTGTTTCCATATGAAGCTGCAAACGCTCCCCCCGTAACGTTCAACGTGAGCGGTGCCCGGCTCCTGGGAGCTGCCAGCACTAGGAGGCATGCCATGAGCTGGCCACCGAGTTAATCACCCAGCCATTGCTCAGAACATACCCCATCTGCAACTATGAGGAGGAGCTGGTTTCAAAGGAATAGCTCTCAACAGGCTGCCCTTCCCAGGCACTGAAAGGTTCTCTCTGCCACCAGTTTGCAAGCCAGGGTATTACAAAGCTTGTGAACACTTCAAAAGCTTCCACTGGAACACAAGGACATCTGCTAGTCACATTTTAGGATCAAAGGTGGTCAAGTAGCTTAAATATTGAGTTGATCAAAAACATGATCTACTATGGAGAATGGTATTTCACAATTCTGGCTAGAACAACAGGTTACTGATATTGCCAACGCAAAACAGCAACGTGCCATTCAGGAGATTCCTCAAACCCACTTCCAGTGCCTAAGTTCACTGTAGACTGTGTAAAAAGCCCACCAAAAAGTTAAAAAAAAAAAACAAAAAAAAAACACCAAACCCTGCTGTCCCTAGCTGATGTGGCCAACTGAATTTACAGCACCAGAAGTAAAAGCCTTGCACTCAGGAGTTTAGCCCAGCCACAGCTAAATAGAAGCCTCAGGACAAACCGCTCCTTCTCGCACAGCGCACCTCAAGGCAGGACGAGGATTTCATTTTCTGCAGTGGATTCTGCCGAAGCCTGTCTCGTTAAGCCTACTATGGCGTCTGCGGAGTAGAAAATCTCCAGCCCAAAGCTAAATTCTAAAACTCAAGTTTCCATTGTTTGTGCAGAAGCAGTGCATCATTACCCCGGTGGCTTCTTTATGGTTACTTACATTGGAAGCAGGCCCCTGCTTTAATGCAGCACATATGAATTAAATGATCTGCTGTTAAAATGATGACAGAAGCATGAATCTCCTCACTAAAGCTGAGAGAGCGAAAGTCAAACTGAACAAGGCCTAGCAGCTCAGGCCAAGGTGTACTGAGGACACCCATTCTCAACAGACTCTTGTTTTCCTTGGCACAGCTCTCACGCACCACAAGGCCACAGCCAGAGTCAAGCCCTTGGCGCCCACTTCACAGCTGTGATTTCAAGCACCAGGAAGGCCTGTGATTAAATATTTGTCCGGGTCACCATAACTCCGTAACTCGAGTGTAATTACTGCAAACATTTTTAAAGAGTACGCAATGCTCAAAACTGCCTCCAGATGCCTCTTCTCCCCTCCTGCTTCTCCATCAGCTTCTTCTGTAAATCAACAACATGGAAAGAAAAATCACCCAGGTCTAGGGCAAGCTTCCACGTCTGCAAGACTTAACACAATTCAGTTTCTCTCCACAATCATAGATCCTTTGTTCCTTCCCCTGCCTCAAACCTGTACAAAACCACGGACTGCTGAACAGAGTCTGCATTGTCCTTTGTATCGAAAGCAACAGCCTGCCCTGGGAAGTCTCATAAAGCAGTTTTAGCAACTGCCAATCTCTCCAGTCACTCCTGCCCACACAATATGCCTCCTGTCCCCCAGAGTTTATTAGTCTTTTCGAGTCACTGACTTCCACAAGTCCAGATCTTAAGCGGCCCCAACCCACGCAGCGCAGGGACAGCAACCTCTGGCAGGTGGCTGGGGCAGAGGCACCTTCAGGCAGTGAAGTCAGCTCTGCCAGACCCTGCCTGTCAGACACCAAGGCAGCAGCACTGCCCAACAGTCGTCAGCCTGGCACCTTCCCTGTGAGGAATGGCGTTCTCAAAAGGAAGCCAATAGCAATTTGCACTGGAACAAAAAACAAATGCTTAGATTATGTTTAATAATTTTTTTTTTTAATCAACATCTTGGTACTGCAGGAGGAAAATACTAAAGAAGGATTCTACAAAATACTTAAGGTCTCTAAGAATGGGAGAACCCTATGGTCTGTGCAAAATACAGGTCTGGGCACAGTGGCATAGCTGGCTTTTTAAAAGAGACTTAACAAAAAAAGGCATCTTATATTTTTATAATCCTACTGCAATCTTCTGGTAGCAAAGTGGGCAAAACTTAAAAACATCTGTGCATGCAACTCATGCAGAAGCATCAAAGTTTAGCAATACAAACACCAAATGAAGACTTGAATGAACATCCAAGTTCCCACTGAAGGTTTTGGATTTTTAATTGGAAGCCACGCTGCCACCAGGCCAAGTTCAAGCAGCTTCCAGGTTATCACTCACTTGTGCTTTAACTGCTTCGCTGCAGTGCATGTGCAACAGGAGAACAGACATTTAGGCAACACCTCACAAAACAAACTTTTTGTTCGTGACGGAGGCTACTGGGTGGATAGCCGAGGAAAGGCACGCTGGGTATGCGGCGCGCACCAGTGCGATGCACAGACCTACCTGTCTGGTAAGGCTCCCGCCCAGGTTCATGGTACCAGAACCAGTTTTATTAGTCTGCAGCCACAGCATCACTGTGGAGGTCAGCTTGTAATGAGCAGTACGACCGCTGGATTTCTCCTGGAAGTGGAAGGATAGGGAAAAGGAAAGACACAAAAGGTGAAAAACCCTCCGGAAACGAAAAGGTGGCAGGCCCCAGAGCCTCTGTGAGCAGCAGGGCAGACGCATGTAACTGCTCTTACAGAGCACAGCCTGTTTCTTAAAAACAAGTGTGCATATTCCCCCAGTTTTCCAAAAGCAAACCTAACTAGAGCAATTTAACCTCCCATTACCTTGTTTTTATTACCTAATTAGTGATATTTATCTGTAGACCTTTGTGCTTTTTTTTAAAAAAATAATAATCTCAGGATCACACGCGCAGAAAGTAACATACTTTCAATTCTTCTGGGATTCTTTTTGATTACAGCCCTGACTTATCTCCATCCAAATTGCTCCAGGGAATTTTCAAAATTAACAGGGGAAAGAGGTTTACAGCCCCGAACACAATATTGCATTGTTCAGTGGAACACCTGTGCTCGTTAATTGTCTGGAATTAACTGGGTTTTGTTTTCACTTAGGAATATCAGCTGCCCCAGAGGCTGTACCTGAACCTCCACCACGTGGATGGAATCCCAGCATCCCTTAATCTTCTTTGATCCATCTCCAGCTTTCTTAATGAGGATCACACCGGCAAAACCATGATCCAGATCCCAGAGGTAGACAGAGGAGACGCCACCTTCAAAATACCTGCAGGACGCAACCCAATAGGCATGTTAAAAGAAAGCAGGATCCCAGCTGGAGTCAGATCATCATCTTAAATAAGCAGAATCTCTACATCTCAAAGATTTTTGATTGCAGGACAGCACACTCTCGACAGTTAGATACCTAGAAACACAGCAGTTGGCATAATTTTCTAATTTTAATTACAAAAAACTGTATGTTCCTCTAAAGGAGGATAAAAGTCTAGTGAGAAACAGAGCTAGCTACACACTTCTGCAGTACTTGAGCAAACAACTCCTCTGATTCCAATTAACTATAACAGCTGGTGAAAGCACAAGCTATGAAGTAGGCTGAGAATAAGGCTTTCTTCTAGTTTTTTTTTTTCTTCCTTTTCTCTTGCTATTTGCTAAGTCCGGAAGTTCTTTACAACAAAGCCCGCTAATTAAGACAAAAGGGAGCAAGTAGTAGCTTTATGCTGCAGCCTCAAGAGTTTGTGTGAAGCTGACTTAACCGATTTATTGCAAACAGAGCTGAATCAAACCCAAAGCTCTTAGAAATGAAGAGATGCTGTCTAGGTTCACGTAGTATTCCCATTTCAGATCCAGTGCACAACAGAGAACAGGCTAAGCCGCCTAACTCGCCTATTTCTGGTAGCACAAGTTCTTAGAAAACTAACAAGACAGTGACATCTGCAGAACTCAACTGATTTATAGCACTACTGCCAAGCTCCTGATGTGCTAGATGAAAGACACTTTAAAATAATGATAAACAACCCAGGGCTGTGGGAAAGGTGATGCACGAGAAACGATTTTGGTTTCTAGAAAACAAACTGTAACCTACGGCAATGTACCAACTGTTTCTACTCCAAATTATCAGAGTCATGCTGAGCACCAGGTAAGAGGGAATGCTTTTCATGGCACACAAATCCTCACCTCAGCTGAGCTCACGCTGCACAGAATCACCTCTGGCCAGGAGTTAAAGGAAGGAGGCGAGGCAGCTCTGGCAGACACAGGAGATCAACGACAAGAGAGTCCTGCAGACGAAGCAGCCCTGTATTCCTGCCTCTTGCTATCGCGAGCAGGACCACCACAAAGATCTGCAAGTGAGTGCACGTTTCTCCTCTTCAGCAGGAGAGGAAGGCATCACTCATCGCCAACACGAAAAACTTGTTGAAGCCTCCCACATTCGTGCTCCTCTCCTTTCCAAACATGAGCCTGACAGACGTTAACAGTGACTTACTGTGCAGTTTGGACATCATGCATCAGTCCAAATTCAGGAACACTAACCCATCCTCTACAAGTCAGGAGAAAATAATATCAGGAAGGCACTGCAATGACCCACGTAGCTTTGATCATTTTCTCTGCACTCACAGGCCAGCCCAGCATGTTGTTTTACAGAGTCACTACAACAGCCCTGATTCTTTTCAGCTGCATGCATCCATAACCATCCTTTAAGAACCAGCCCCACACAGCGTGTCCTAGGGAATTTGTCAAGATAGCATGCCACTAAAGGAAAGCCCTCTGCTCCACAGGCACGCTACAGCCAGACTTCCAGCAGGCAATTTGAACTTAACCAACCAACGCACACCCTGTTCACATCCCCTGGGGAACTCACAAACGGATTTTGGTTAATGCAGTTAACAGGAATTTCACTCCCTCAACAGAGCCACGTTCCAGCCCGACTGATGCTTCCTCTGACAGAAGGGCAGCTTGAACCAACGGCCACAGAGCCCAAAGCGCTGTCTGTTTCCAGAGCAAGTTTGCTCAGCTATTCGTACAAATTCACTCAAAACAAACTGGCAGCTGCTGAGAATACTACAGTGCACACAGACAGTACCCCTAGTACCCACTTTACGAGCTTGCTATGAGCATGAAACATTAATTAAGAGAGGGACCGAAACAAGGTTTTTGGAAATTTATTCTTACCTACTGTACTTTGATCCTAACAACATGAAACAGGAAAAAAATAATTTTTATGTGGTTCACCTTTATGAGATTTTACATAAAGGCTTTTGTGGGTATTTTAAGAATGTGCTAAAATGTTGTCTGAAACCACATAAAGCCATCTGAAGAACCTCCCGCCAGAACCAACAGCGCACACATGGAAACGCTTTAACTCGCCTTTGTATATTTAATGAATCAAATATAGCATTAATATTGTTTTAAATACTAACACGCTATTTCAATAAAGTTGCCTTGACATAGCCAGACCCAGTATCTTGACACTCAAACAACAATGCCGTGATTGAACTGTTATGAATCCAAGGCGCGCCGGGATGAACGCTAGCCGAGGCCTCCTCTCCAAAAACTCACTCCTTCATGGGGAGAAAATCTACAGGACAGGTCACAACATTAGAGGCTGCCTTTCCTCACGCTGCAGCTCAATTGCACTGAGGAGGACTTGCGAAAACTAAAGGCAAGTCATGTTTGGGAGGAGGAACATTCCTTGAAACCCGCTTTCTTCAAGAAATATCCAGAAGTAACACAGGTTAATTGGCTGCTACGTAATAGAAAACTGGATGACAGACAGATTGGTAGGAATTTAAATCTACACTCATAAGCCTGGACCTGCTGCAAGAAGGCTGGACTAGAAATCCCTTCACCACAGATTGAAAAAGAAAAAAAAAAGTCAGCGTTTACTAAAATCCAAGTGGAAGAGAGAACCTGCTTGGGAAAGGCTCCTGGGTCACGAACATCTTCTCTGTTACCTACAGGCAAAAGGTTGTTACGGGAACAACAAAAATCATTGCCTTAAGGACGTCTAACCAGCCATGTCCCTCAACTGAGGAGCAAAAGGCCACCCTGACAGCCCTGCCTGCTCCGAGGCAGGCCAGCCCTCCATCCCCAGTAAAATCGCCTCTGACACCGCTGCAGGAAAGTGACTGAGGCACACGGCCCAACTTCATCACTCATTCTCTCTGCAAAACTCAGAAAAGCATTTCACTCAGAATAAATTCTAGTTTTCATGTCATGATCAAACACTTAACTTTTATACCCGTTACTCATCAACCACAGAACTCCTGGAAAAAGCTGTTCTGCACAAAAAATGTCACACTTCAGACTGACCTACTTTACGAATGCAAGAATAAAAGAAAGTATTTAAGCTAAGATCCAAAGCTTTGTGAAGTGTTTGAAGTTCCAGTGGGTGGAGACACACGATGGAAACTTGTTTCAGGAACTCGAGCTGTAACCATGAGACAGAGAGGCTGCGGCCAGAACAAAGCCGAGATGCAGAAGGGACCTGATAGGGGAGGAAATCCCCAGCTCCCAGCAGGTATCTCACTGCAGGAGGACAGGTTAATTTGTTTTACCACTAAAGAACACATCAAAATAGACGCCATAACCTTCCTGATAGCATTCTGCTTCTCAGAAGCCTTGCAAATGAATGCTGAGAAAACGAGTTTCCACCACACAGCAATAAAAACAAGCTATGACTCTCAGTTACACTCTGGAACCAAATCATTCATCCATAAAAACACTCATGTGTTTTCCAGTAAGGAACTGAGAGCAAAAGACAGTGGGTGGGTTTTTGTATCTGGCTTACGACTCTCGCAGCACACAAAACCCTGATGCCAAAATACCTGGAATCTCGGATGGGCCGTGCAGATCTTCCCTAGAGTCACAGTGCTTCACACTGGCTCTTGCAAGAAGAAACATTTTTTTCCCCCCCTCAAGTTTGCATGGACACTTCTCCCAGCTACAGAAGTTCAGCACAGAAAGGGAAATGTCTCTGTTCAGACTTCCAAGAAACCTGTCTGTAAAAATCTACCCCAGGGGAAATATTGAGCATTCACCTAGAAATGTTCTTACTACAACAACCAAAAGTCACAATCAGAGCAGCTAGTGTCTAACAGCAACCCAGAGACAGGGAATGATGAGGCGGGGAAGCAGACACTTGGTGTTCTTACAACAGACGACGCAAAGGACCCGGCACAGCTCTCCCCCAGCCCTCCCCTTGTGCCTGCACCCCATCATTTCAAACCAGCACATAAACAGCACCAGAAACATGAAGGAAGTGGGAAATTTCAGCAATCCTCTCCCTACCAAACCCAAAACACTGCTGAGGTGTTGATTCACATCACCTGCAACCCTGTAGCTCAAGTAAGAGAGAAAACATCCTCAGGGCAACAGCAAGAGATCAGAGCTGCCACTGAAGGGTTTCACTGCCTATGCCCTCAGTCCATCTTTCTAGTGACGATGCTCCAGAGCCTGTTCTCTAAGAATAAAGCCAGGCTGGCACCAGGAACTGACCAGGCAGTAACACTTCTCCCACTGGCCTGCGTACAAATTCCTCGCTCTTTCCTTCCTCGGTCCCAGGGGCGCAGCCATGTAACACCTTAAGAATGTTACCTATGTACTTAAAACAATGAAGGCAAAATGTTTGTGTATTCAGACCAGCTGTTTTTCACCACACTTTATGAACACAGCCCAAAGTATGCCCGTGGACTCCGCACAGGTATTTTACAGAAATTCTTTCCAGCATACACAGGTGCAAAAGTCCCCGGAGCAAACATACCGATCTCGTTAGGTATGTGTAACTTCAATGCCAGTTGTACTTAAAAGCACACATCTGGGCCGTGGTGGGATGACTCAAACCGCGAAGCAAAGTTGTGAAGTGCGAGAACTCTGTGTGGAAGGAAAACATGATCCAAACAATGGGATCCTGAAGACTAAACATCTCCCAGAACCTCGGATTTGCACTTTCTAGTGCCTTTCACTATTAAAAACAACAAAAAAAAACCTGTATTGCTCACATTTTCCTTCCCATCAAACTGCTCTTGGCAGATGGAAACTAATGACCAAATCCCTTTTGAGAAGTCACCTGGAAACAGCTCCATCAGCCACCCAATAACCACGACAATGGGCAGCTTTGTAACACGTCCAAGGGCGGACCTGGCTCATTACATGCCAGGAAGCTCCCACATCTCTCACCCGTGCCCATCCGCTGGAGCAGCGCAGCCCGCTCCCTGCTCCACCAGCCGACAGTCTGACACATCTCTGAGGCTGCGAGCTACACCTCAAGCATGGGTAGGAGGGGAAAAGGCGGCAGCAGCCTTGCATGTCCTGCGTAAGAGTGCCAACGCCTGAGCAGGCTGCAGATCTCAGGCCACACGCTTCTTCCTTCAAATCTGCACTTATCTGATGCGCTGCAAGATGGCTAGCACTCGTTCTTCAACTAGTCTGGCTTCATTTTTCCATCATTAGAACACCATATATTTGTGACAGAGGTTAATTTCTAAGTGCAAACACAGCCAGGCATTATTAGAGATGATGAGTTCAAAAATTCCAGATCAGAATAAACTGACGCTTCACAATTTAGTCTCACTCCATTTTTGAAAGCATGTAATTCATCTCTTATCAGGGACTTAAAACCTTCAGAGTGGTGCTGCAGGGTAGTGCTGCATCATCAGAGCTGGCCTCCTAACACAAGCTTTCCCTCTCAGATATTATGTAATCATAGGGAACCATGGGAACCCAAGGGAAAAACTCCTCCTCCGCTGAAAATCTCAGATTCAGAAGATAAGAATGCAGCCTGTACAGCACTGCTCCAAAACGAGGCACCCAAAGGAAGAGAAATCAGATGAAAAGCAACTAACTGAGCTTTCACAGCATGACAGAATGGCTAATGCTTTTCTAAGTTCACTCTGATCTGTGCAATGCATAACTTCAGTTTTGGTGCTGCTTTGAGTTTTGTGCTGGCTATGGGTGAGTTAAGGAAGGGACCCCAACACTGCTCCATTTACTCTTACATCCAAACAATTTCCTTGGGAAAACATCATGGCTTTAATTTTGAAAGCACACAAACATTAAAGCAGTGAGCATCCTGGCAGTTTAGGTCTTGTGAGCCTTCATCTTGTACTTACCAGCCTAACCCGGAGGCAAGAATCTCACAGATGACATAATCCTGATGTCACACCCTATTGTGCAAAAGCCCAGCCAGCAGTGAGATGGAAAGTCAGGTTTCCTTAGTGCTAGGATGCATAACAAATGCATCTGGATTCAATCTGCAGGGCCCTCGCTGTGCAACCCACAGCAACTCTCGAGCCCAAGAGAAAGCCAGCACAAAGGGCTAGTAACCATTAACGAGGAACAGCGAGCTAATGGCAATAAAGTCACTTCAAAGCTTTCCCTGGGCTTTTAGTTTAGGCAAACGGGGTTTACATCTAACACAGACAGAACGCTCCCCGAGAGGGCTCGCAGCTGCCCAGTTCCTCCGCGGGGATCGAGGGGTCGGCTGCAGAAGCGCTGCTGGGCCATGCTGAACCCAAGCGTTAGCTGCACCTCTGCCATCTGCTCCTCTGCTTCTGAAAAAACTAAGAATAGCTGAAAAAGGGAAAGCTATCCAGAGCTCCCAGGGCTTGGAGACACTTCAGGGTAAAGACGATGGCACAGAGTTCCGTGGTAAGGAGCCACAGAGCTGAGCCAAAAGGAGACATCCCTGAAGCCGAGCGACCCCAGGCTGCTCAGTGACATCAAACACCAAAGAGAGACAACTCAGGGCGCTCCGAGTTAAAAGGTGAGGTGCCAGCTTGTTGCTTACTGCATTGCTGAGCAGCAGGCTCTCTAGCAAAAGGCTCAGGAATTCAGATATCCCTGGAGGCACAGGCACCAGGACATTATTGCAGCCGCTCCTCCTCCATCTGCAGAGAGGAAGGTGCTGGATGGTTGGCTCAGGGAGCACCGATGCTGCAGGGTGGCACAGCTGCTTGCTTGGCACAGGTGCCATCCTCAGCACTTCTGGCACCAGAATACAAAAACACATCAAAAATTGGAGCTACTAACTCCACTTCAGACACAATTCCAACCCAAAATTCAATAACAAGAGGATTACACACAATAAAGACATATTTTTGAGGTCAATCCTCTCCCAGACCTCTTCCACTCCTATCAAATTCCTCATCCAGAGCCCTAACATAACAAATTGAAAAGGGATCAACATCAAAACAAAGACAGAAGCACAAGTTCAGGGCTTCATGGCTTACTCTGTTGAAGTGACTCAAAGTCTTAATCAACAAAAATATTTACAGAAGCAGAATTATCAAGATGAGAATATTTAACAGCTGCTAAACATCAAAACCACCAAAAAATTCAACTTAACTCACGAAGTAAGAGGTAAGAGCAGCTCTCTAAACTACGTACGTAAGCTTACTAAACTAGCCCAGAGTTGCCAAAACTCATTTTGTTTGTAGAAACACTCAGACCAGCAGCATCCCTCCCCAGGGAGGTCTATTTAATCACTTCAGAAATGATTTCTTCCAGACAACAAAGAGCGATTAGATTACTTAATTAAAGCACTGATTATCTCCAAGCCCCAACAACAGAACGCGGAATCTGAAGTGGAAGGATTCATCCAGCCGCCCTGCTCCTCGCCACGCTTTGATTTCAATCAACCGCGTGCACGTCAAGCGAAGGGCAATAAATTACAACCATGTGTTGGGAGAAGTTATCTGCACGACATTGGAAGAGGAAAGGCAAAGCTCTAGCTGAATGGTGGAAGATATTAGACTTCCATCTGGCAATAATAACCCGCTGAACAAAAACATACCAGGGCATTAGCTCCAGGCAGTGTCTGAGTTCAACCTGGCAGCGGGAGATCAAAATTGAACAGTTGTTTTTTGGGAAAGTGACTTGTATTTTGGTAAAACAGAGCTACGAAATACACTCGTTGTTTAACACATAGAGAGCAAAAAACTGAGCGTAATTCCTCTTCAGCCCAAGGAGACATGAACATGCCTCCAGAAATTAAAGGTGGGTAATCTAGTGATGCTTAAACAGCAGTCTGCATGACAACAGCGCTTACAGGAAATAGCTCAGCACTGGTTAGGCGGCAGTGAAGTTTCCATGCCCCAAAACGTTTTCCTCTAGCTTCCATGATTTTAAACTGTTCCATGGGACCTTACAAGACTCCTCCAAACTTGTTTTCACACTGCAGTCACCCTGAGTGCTGGTCAAGAAGGTTTTTGGGACAAAACTCAAACTAATGCTGGTCAGCAGCAAACAAATCTGAATGGATTATTCCACACAAATCACTAACAAATGCCTAACAGTCTGCTTCCCTCCTGCCACCCACACTAGCAGGTGTCAGCCCCTTGGGAAATGGCAAACCCAAGCTGATGACTCACTAGATGTAGGTGGATACTTACCACACCTGATTACAACAGAAATCTAAAAAGGAACGGTATGCGGGCCAACTGGGACCAACACAGGGAAAAACCGAAGCTATCGGAGGTTTTGGGCAGCGCTCCAGATGAACTCTGTGAGGTATTATCACTTACTGTGCATAAAGGTAACAAGGGAGATAACCCAGAGGAAGCTTGGACCATGTGCTGAGAGCTGAGTGAGAACAGCACATGCTCTCTAAAGCACTTATTTTTCTTTGGAAAGTAAACATCCTCCTCTCTGCTCCCCGCTGGAGCGGCCGACACAAGATGTGTTAGAAAGCTGGGAGCGAAGCGAGTGCCACGCAGAGCAACATCTCAGAAGCAAGAACTCACAACATGCTAACTCAGGCCAGGGCAGGAAATGCTCTGTCCTTTATTATCCTGGTCAGTGTTTTGTCGCAGGCAAAAGACTCGTCCATCCTGTCACAACCACTAGTAGCAGTTTTCAGCAGAGTGAGAATCACAGCCTGAAGTCTACGTTCAAAGCCCCTCAGTACCCAGCTGCAGGCTACCACTCCATGCAAGAAAAGCATCCTGCAGGTTGCTAGCTGTTCTTTGTTTTTTTAAAAACCTTTCCTTCCTTATGCACAGGCTTTCCTGCTGCAATTAGCATAAATTGCTTTTGCAGCCTGATCTCACCCCTGCACACAACCATCCTCTTCCAGCCTGCAATCAGTGACAAGCCCACACGGTGCAAGGTCTTTCTGCGATCGCCTGGAGACCTGCAAGCACAGGACCCAGCTGGTTAGCCCAGCAAGGCTAAGAAACAAAGCCACAAACCGCTCTGAAACACCTAGCAGAAACCCTCCTTACAGGAGCTGAACATCTAGCAGCCTAGGAAACTCAAGCACACTGGAGCCTGCTGTTCTGAGTGCTTACAGATCATTTTTGTATTAACTGTTACTTCTCTGCCACAAAATGTAGCACATCTGTGGTTAGAGGGGCAGTTCAAAAGCATTCTCTGCCCTACTGAGAGACAGGCAGAAGAGCCTCCTGAGGGACTGCTCCACCCGACCCAGGTCTGGCAAAGCGGAGCTGTCTCCTCTCGGCATAATTTTCATCCTCTTAACCTGCAATGCAGCCTCAAAGTCTTGCTTTGACAAGGATTGCTTTTTGACAAGTCTTGTTTGCAGGACAAGTCCTGCTGCACTTAAACTCACTTCTTTAAGAAAGAATTTGCAATGTGAAGCATAGACTATATTTGTGTCACCTACCAGCAGAGATCATCATTTCCACAGGAGATACAGCACCAAGGATGGCACGCTACCTATTATTATTTTCATAAATACATCAGTGCTTTCAAGGGAGCCTGAAAGGTTTCACAGTGCTGGAAAACCTCTGTTGTTACTGGCTCTCCTGCCTGCAAGGGCGGCGATAACGCGCTGGAACTGATGCATCACGCGCTCCTTCCCCAGCGCTGCCGGCTGCCAAAGCAGAAGGCCAGTGACACCCTGAATCCACAGGGCTCAGAGCTCTGCAGTGGGGGGACACAATTAGTATCCAGCTCTAGATCACGGGAATGACATCACTGCAATTGCCATCCCATTCCTACTACAAGCTTCCCCACACTCAGGGCTCCACATGATTTCAGCAGCTGTTCCACCAGTAACTGTTTCAGCCATTCCCAACCCAATCTGTTGGCAGAAGCAGCGTGAAAAGCTGGCACTTGTTACCCCCACCTCATTTTTTCCCCTCCAATCTCCAAGTAAGAATTAAGCTTTTGCTGTCAAAATACCAAATCCAATTGTTAAGGAAACTGCAGAGTCCAACTACAAGAACAAAAGCATGTTTCCGTCCAAATCTCTGTTGTAGGTAAAGTACAAATCATTCCCAATTTCAAGCATGAGGAACCCTTCAAGTGGTCAGGTTAAGTTTCCCTAACTTTGCAAATTCTTTCCAAAAAACACAATTTTTACACCACTCAGCAAAACGTAAGCCACCCTTCTCCTCTTTTTCTGACACATTTTTGCGATCATAACACGCATCCATACGCACCCCGCTGACAGGTGCTCTTATCTAGTCTGCCTGCACTGCAAGTCCTAATGCCTCAGTCATTTCTGGCTGACGCCACAAGAATGAAGTCTTTGTGAGAAATCCCTCCTGCATCCCCTCTGACAAGGTACTGCCTGCAGAACTTGCACTGGCTAGCTGAAAGATGAAAGTTGATAAAATCTTTCCTTTCACTTCCATCCCATGTATTAGTGCTACTATTGTAGCACACGCTGAGCAAGGATCAGCGGATTCACCCACCTCTGAGAGCAGCCTGAACCTTGCTTTCCTTTCTACAAATGAAACTTCTTTAGAGCAGTTATTGTATCCAGCTGGGCCTTCATGGTCAGTGATCACAGAGGGATTCAAACAGACAACCTGGATTCCACAAGGCTTCTCATTTTCATTTCAGTGAATATAAAACCCTGCTGGTCTGCGTCTGTCCTGCACCTGAAGAGTAACTGCAAACCTCTCTTTGCTGCATCTGCAGAAATGTGTTCTTTCAGTGAATTCAGATACCTGTAACCACTGTTACTGCAAGTTGGATACCTATACAAATTACGCAAGAAAAGTAAAATTTTCTATCTGTAGCAGAAGTGTGAAGATTACATGTTCAGACCAGCTACACTTACATCAAGTCACATCTTAAAAGGAGAAGAAAATCAGCAAAAGGTTTTGTTGTTTTTTTTTAACCTGCCTTTGTCAGCATTCAAACAGTATAAATGTCAAGTGACACAGACAAACTACATCCATGTTCTCTCAGCTGTGTGCAACATGAAGAAGCAATGCAGGCTGTTCACCTTTCTCCTGGTTATTGGGGATCTCCAGAAAGAAAGTATCCCAACACTACATAAAGCATTAAGTTTCTTTTGCTTTCCACCACACGTTTGCTTTTTAGAGTCAACATTACTATTTCCACCCCATTGCTGCTTAGGAGACCACAGGCTATACAGAAGACAGCTGGGCATGCAATGCAAGACCACTGCACTCTCACCCTGCAGAAAAACTATTTAGCAGACAAGTAACCTGGAAAAATTGCAGTTGCAGCTTTAAAAAGACACCGTCCAATTACATTTTTCTGTTAATTCCTTCGCTTTACACCTCTTTAACAATACAAGGCCTAAAACACAACCATCAGAGCATGCCCTTTGCAGCAGAAGTACATGAATGCCTACCCCACTGCCACCTTTCAGAACTAGAGTGTGTAACCTTACAGGATGTAAGGATGTGCAAGTTGCTGCTACATACATAGATATTTTAAGAGAGGGAACAGAAGAAGCAGATGGTTTAGGGCTGAACTGATCGAAGAGAACACAGGTCATTTCAGGACAAAGATGCTATTAATCTATTCAAGAAGGGAGAGAGGGAGGGAGGGAGGCAGGAAAGCATTTCAGCTTCTGCCTTTAGCATCAGCTGGCCAATTTGATCATGTTTCCTATCATGAAATCAAAGTCAAATCGCTCCCCAGCAGCAGATCAGCAGCTGCCTACTCTTCTTCCTCCACTACACACTGGTACGCCACCCTCAGAGGCGCTGCCTTTCACACCAATACATGTACTGCACGCCTGCTGAAGGAAACAAAAAAAAAGCAGAAGGCTCTGTATGGTAGAACTGACATACAAGTCTCTGTACTGGTCAAAGGCATTGTTGGCTTCCACCTCCAGCTTGCGCAGGCGAGCAGATGGCATGGCACCGTCTTCCAGGGGAGGATCGTACTTGTTACTCCACGGTGACCTGCCAAGGAGACAAGGACAGCAGACAGTTAGACAAGAGGGAAACTCTGAAGGGTCAGAGTGGTGGGTCTGACCTGGCCCATAATGCTGAGCTTCCAAAAAATAAAAAAATAAAATAAATAAAAGAAAGAATCTCACCCTAACAAGTCATTTCAAACAGTGACAGAAAGGGGACGCTGACTCCCCAAACTTCACAGTGCAACTGGGGACCACTCCCTGCCTTCAGGTTTCTGCTACGTAAATAACCATGCTCAGGTGTGAATCTGTTCCTTCTCAAAGGCAAGGCTGCAGCAATCACACACTGGGTGCTTACAATGATTTTCACACAAATACAAATACACCGTGCAGTTCATTTGGGGTCTGACAATAGCTGGGTCAAGCTTTGCTGTCTACAGTGAAGGTCCAAATGCTCCTCCACTACTGTGCTTTAAAATAAACTCTTCTTTCCGCACAACGTTAGGAAAACATTTGAGCAGTGTGCAGGGTTTAACAGGGTTTGTAAAACTGCAGTTTTGATTATATGATTTCTGCAGGTGCAGAAGAGATATTGCACTCCTAATGAAAGATTTGGTATTAAACGATTAATGGAACCCTTTGCCCATCTGCTCGAGGCTTTTATAACTCCCTCTCTGCAAACCTGCATTCTCCTTTTCATTTCCCCAGGGGATAACGAGCCCACATATATCACTGCTAGTTGAAGAAAAGGTTCCTCTACCTTCTGCCTGCTCACTTTTCAAAATACTCTAGTCGACTCACGCTAGGTCTTAATGCAGACCATACGTAAGGGCTCTTTCCTCAGTAGCCATTTGTTACTTATTCCTCAGAAAAGCAACTAGTTTTGACATGTTTAATGCAAACACAAAGAACACGCTCTGCTTCATGCTGCCCTTCTGCTTTCGCAGCACCTCACCCCTCTCATGCTCCTCCCTGCCACATCTGAACATGAAGGTAAGACAGCAGGGAAAGCTAAATCATCACGCCATGTCCACCCAGACCAACGGTTTTCAGGTTCTCATCTTAAAACGGTTGCTAAAAAAAACACACTTGCTTTGGACAAGACAGCTAACATTTACTCCGAAATCCAGAGGACATTATCCCCAGAATCCCCACTAATTCATGGTTCCCAAGTGGCACAGCTGCACCCACAGGGCAGCACATGCAAAACCAACCCACAGCAACGATACTCAGGTGGACAGAGCACAGACCTTGCTGCCAGAAAGCCTGCAAAAGGAAGTCAGGGCTTGCATGCCACGCAGTGCAGAAGTGTACAGCTGCCCCAACAGCACTTGGCTCTTTTTCTTCCCCTACTAAAGTTTAAAAAGTGGAGTCCAAACAAATTCTTTTTCCTACCAACCCAAACAACTGTGCTTCTCCATCAGGCACAAGGGAACTGGTGAGCAAAGAATCAGTGCAGAAGACGCAGTGGAGATGCTTCAACTGCAAACATCAGATCTCTTTTTTCAGGCTGCTGGAATGCTGCTAAGAGAAGCCCAGCAGCTTAGTCCTCCTAGCAAGCAGGCTGCAGCACTTTCAACCCATCACAGCTGGAGCCAGAAGCAACTTCACCTAAAAAAAACGCTTAACAACCTCACATTTTTTTTGTTTTGTGGAAGAGCAACATATTTGAAAGCTTAAATGGAGGCTATTTGAAGAAAGACAGATGGACAAGAGCACTTAAATTTCAAAAGTCAGACCTCTAATTTCCCTAAAAAAGAATGTTTTTTGTTTCAGTTAATGGGCTTCAGTGTTGTCGGCACCAAATTCCCCATAAGGATTCCATTTAATGCAGCGATCAAACATACTTCAGATAGAAGTGTACGGACAAAGTCAGAGACCTTGAAGTCCTACACCAACTAAAAAAAAAAAAAATTAAAAAGAAAGAAAAAAGGTCTGCTTTCACAATGTGGATTCCACTGCATTTTGATATCCCCCAGACCTTTTGTTGCAGGAGCACTCGCAGAAGTGCCTGCAGGAATACGCACACGAGAGGCTGCTCCCATAGCAGTAATATGGTGAAATGTGGAACTATCATTTGTAAGACCCAAGAGAGACTCCAGAATGCGCCTTCTGGTCTGATCCGTGTTCAGCACGAAGAAAATCACATCCCTAAATATAAGGAAGGAGTGAATTGTGACCTGCTCAGCAATTAGGATGTAATTTCCCTCAACAATGCCCCATGAAACTGGTGAAGTTATCATCAGAATGGGCAAACATCCCTGCCTTCTTTCACAGCTGCCTCCCTGCCAAATTGTAAAGCTGCTCAAAAAGCCCTACAGAGTGAGAAAGTCTGACTGCCCAGCTCCACGCTTCCTGCAGGAGCTGTCTGAGGCTCAGCTGTCCACAGAACGCTCTGAAATCCTTGGGCTAGTATTAAAAGAAATGCAATTAGTAAGCCCTCTGATTAGAGAAAAGTGAAGCTTAGTTCGAAGTGCATGGTATAGGGGGTGTAGCAATTCACAGGTGATCACAGTACTTTGTGTGACTCCTAGTCTAGCACATGGTTCTGAAAGTCTTTGCGGAAATATCAAAAGCTTTTAAAAGCACAGTAAACTCCTCCTAGGTTCTGGCCTAATTGATTAAATTACTGCAAGAGCCACTTCCCAGTAAGAACTCCAGATTTTACGAGGTATGAATGCCAGGATCTGAACGCAGGCACAGAGTGGATTAACACATGCACATGTTGGTGTCCCTTGGTTTTCAAAGGCTTTTGCTTTCTGTTGAAGGAAGGAATTTGCTTTGTGAAACAGAGCTGAGGCCAATCGATTCCAGAAGGGAGAATCACTTCAATCCAGAACACTGGAACCAAAACCCTTGGAGAAAGAACAGCAACCTTTAATGCCAACTATTAGTACATTATGGCTATTCACCATGAAGAAATAAAAATACCTTTTGTGAAAACCCATTACGTAATAAATCCTCCTGCTTCCTCGTTAGTGTTTAAGTATATCTTCTCAGCAGGGAAGAGACTGAACAATTTCAGAGGCAAGCATGAAACCAACCTTAAAGAAAGGGCTGCCAAACACACTCATCAAACACAGGGTGTTGGGGAATGGGAAGGAGCAAGCATCATTAGTGACTGCAGATGCCACAATACTGCTTCACAAGTGCCTTTTCAATTTTTCTGAGCCTCTCGTGATAGATGCTCATGTCAACAGCCTAAACAGGATTCAAGGGGACTGCCAGCAACTCATCGCAGCCGCAGTGAGAAAGATCTCTTGAAGGACCCCCAAGAAACACAGCATCTGTGACATGCTCCATCCTCCTCCTCAGCCAGAAAGGACGCAGCTGTGTGCATACACCCTGTGGAGGCCTGGAGGAGCTACTGAAACTCTTCTGGATGAATGAGATTCCAGTGTCAGAATAGAAACCTTCAGAACATGAGCTCATGGTTCACCTTAGAGACTTTCGTACTTCTTGGCCCACTGCAATAGAGAATAGACTTGAGAGAACTCCTTGAGTTACAGTCGGCCACAATCCTGATGCACTGTCAAACTCTGCATCCATTAGCAGGCTGCTCCTCACCTTACCAGGGCAAAATGAATCTCAGTATGCTCTCTGTATCAACCAACTACAGACTGCTTGCAGTTCAGCCAAGCACCTATCCTGCAACTCAGAGTGATGGAAACCAATTAAACCTGTGTAAACTTACCTGCTTCTGCAATGATGGCCTGAGCCAAAGGGAAGAAAACCAGCACAAAGCAAAGCTAAATTCTTACTGCAGAGCACTTCTAATTGTTAGCACTAGAAACATAAGCTGTTACACCAAACCAGCAGAGAGGGTGTGAGATGTGAGCCTCCTAATCGTAACCAGAAGAGGTGGAGTGGCTGAGCTGCTAGCTCAGAACAGATGAGTGGTGTTCATTACTTCACAGTGCAGCAGCCTTCACTGGGAGAGAAGAGTAAAAGCCAGGTGATGCAATATTCACAAAGGTTTCTGGATAAGCCTTGTGATTCTACATTAAATATTTGGAATTTCTGCATTATAGCAACAAAAGGCAGGCAGCACAAAAAGGGAAACAAACAGCTTTAAGCACTGGGTGCTGAAATGTAATCATCCTGGCGGCAAGACAAGGAATAAAAGCATAAAAGGAGAGGCTGCATTCACAGCAGCTGCCAATACACTGAACGTTCATCCTGTAATTCTACTGTTACAGCCCTTTCCACTCTGAAGTTTATTGTATTATAATGACATAAAGATCATATTGTTCAGATATTTTCATCGTCTTTGCCTACAGCCCTCAGCATAAGTTAGCTATTTCAACGGAAAGAAATTCCTTCTCTTTGCTGAAAACTGGGGCGAAGATTTTCATAGAGAACTAACGACACTGCACGTCCCACGTCAGACACAACCTCCTGCAAAACACGAGGGACAGAAGCTCTCCCAGCTGGCAGATCCACCTGCTTTGTACAAAGAGAAGATGATTTTGTCCAAACTCACTGCTTGCACCATCACTTCTCTGTTGTTATCCATTCCAAAGATTTTACAACCTTGCAACAATTGGTGGTTTAGTTTCACGCCCCAAAGCCACCACAGCCACGTCTTCTAGAAATCCAGCTGGGTTTAGTCCTCTAAGATAAAATTTTGCCCACAGGAAGCCAAAGAGGAATCTGCTAGTGTCAGCCTTTAACAAGATAAAGGCATCATATTTTAGGGCTGAGTGAATGACTGCAAATCGCAGCACAGAAAACGTGCAGAAGCAATAAAACCTGTCTTGTTCCTGAGACCCACACAGGGACCTGCACTGCAAAGGTCATCAGATGAGCAGCCACATAACCACGCTGTCTGAAACCAAAGCATTCTACAGTCATCCGGAGATGAAGGTGTGTGCGTCTTCTGCACCAGGGAAATACCCAGGACTACTTCCACAGTCAGCACCTTACTGAGGAGAACAGGATTTGAAACAGTCCCAGATTCATCACTGAGGAAATACTAATAGCATCTGAATTTCCCTCTTTGGGTAAGAGGGAGAAGGGATTTCAATGCTCTGATACAGAAAATAAACCAGTTAGCACCTTTCCTGGGATAGAAACGCACCTGTACGAGTCTCCATCTCTGTTGTAGTCACACAGTAAATAGTCTTTTCCCACCACCTTATCTCGTGCAATCTTCAATGGCTGATCAACAGAGGAGAGGAGATCTTCACAGAGGCTCGGGACCTGATGGATTAGAGAAAAAGACAGGGAGGGAAGAGAGGGTAATAGATTAAAATGAAGGGAGCCTGGTATCCCAAAGAATAAATTTTGTTATGAACAGCCCACATCTTTACCAGAGCCAGAACCCTTTACCAAAAAAAAAAAAAAAGAAAAAGAAGAAAGCCTGAACTTAAACTACAACAAAACCCTACGTTCCCACCTCCAATAATTTCAGATTTCATTGCCTAACCACTAGTGTGGTCCAGTACACTTAAATTACACAGTCTCAATGCCAGCTTCTTGCCAAGGAGGGCCAGTAAAGCGAATGTTGAGGACTGATGAATCATGGTAAATATTTATCATGGAGTGGGAACCAGGGTACTGCTAAAAGAACACGCCATCCCTGCGCTCAGCGTATTTTTCACAAGCTCCCACTCCGGGTACAGTTTAGACCAGTTTCCAGGCAGCTGGCCAAACATTACCACGCTGGCTAAGAAAAATATGTGCATGTAAAATCAAACACATCTCCTCCACAGGTATCGGAATTCCTGCACCCCCAGCACAGGAACTCCATCCCTGGGCATGTGCAGTATGCCACCCACCACCGGGGGATGGCCTTCCTCATTTAAAGCTATCATTAATCCCTACAGAACTGCAAGAATTCCTCATGTCTAAGACAAAACAACAAAGTCACACTGCCAAACAAACCCAAGCTGTTATTGACAGGTGCTCAGAGATCGCAGGGATGACTCTGACCATGCCATTAGAGCTGCAGGCTTTTTCCCTTGTTTACAACTGCTGTGTTATTAACAAAGGGACATCAAGGATTCAACATTAGAATTCTAAAACATTCATCCAGAACAGATGTGCCACTCCTGGAGATCCCAAGGATGCTGAGGGTGTTTTCGCACTGCTTCGTGGGAAAGCACAGGCTCGTAGTAGCTAGAAGGAACCCTCCAGGCATTAACTGCTTCTTAAAAACAAAGATCTTCCTTTCCATGTAGCACTGATGAGCTAAACTTCTCCCTGAGTTCCTAAGAGCGGTGGCCAGTCTTGGAGCAATAACAGTGAATGCACTACACCATACGCTTACTAGAAAATATTAGTATTCAATATTTCAATATCATATTGCACTGGTATTTCTCAGCACTCCTTTGCTCAGACATGCTGCAGGACTTCAAGGCATTATGTTCTTTTCTCTTTCAGTTTCTTTAAGAATAAAATGGGGAAGGAAACCCACTC
>VXAV01006804.1:463744-476177 GCA_013399715.1 Alectura lathami | reverse complement strand
GGAAAGGGTAGATAACCATGTTAATTTAGAAGCAGCTCTTTTTAGAAAAGAGTTGAGAGTTTCTTTTCCATACTTAGTACAGTTTCTAAACTGCTGACAGGGCTGCACTGCTTATTATGAATCAAAGCTGGACATGGGCAAAGTTTGGCTGAAAACTTGCCAGGATGGTTTTGAAAGCAGAACTGTATTTTATGTTCAAATGTTGTATTTTTGTCTTAATTTTCCATCCCTTTTGATTACCATTATGAGATTAAAGTTAGATGGATAAAGTCATTTGAGAAGCTGGGTTGAAGTTTAAATTGCCTAAGTTCAAACAACCAGAAACAAATCTGCATTCTTCCTGGGTTTTAAGGATTACTGCTGATGGTTAAAATGGTCTTTTGTGACATTGAGATGAAGCAATGTTATACGATAGCATTCAGTCTTGACTTTCCTCATTTGACTGCAGCACTCCTCTTTCATACCAGCTGTTACTATCATCAATTAATTTTTTCCAGTTTTCCACTAAGAATCACCTCTCATAAAAGAAACCATCAAATCAATCCTTCTGGGCATTTCAGTAGAATCAGAGATCTAATAATTTAATCCATGTCATAATAAAGAATGTTTTTCTGTTGTCTGGCTGGCTAAACATGACAATAAACAGGCTGTAACCATATGGTGCTGCTTGTAGTGGGGCTTGGCATATGGTGGCACTGGTGTGACGTGTGCTTGATTTTTATCTGAATGCTAGTGGTAGCAGTAGCAGCAAATAAACATCTGGCAGTCTTCAAAGCTTTGGTCTGCTCTTTGCTCTGTGTCTTCGCATCACGTTCCTGCGGTTTGACAACTGAGGTAATTTGTTTGCTACTCTATAAAGGTATGTTTCGGTTATAAAGTGGGTGTCTGTGGGCAAACCACGATGCTTCCGGTGAAAAGAAAGAACATTGAGGATTATATTTCTCAACTAGAATAAAGAGAGCATTAGGATGACATGGGGACCAGAGTAGTGCTTCAGGTCAGGCCTGAAATCCTAACCCTTTTGAAATTAGTGGATGTTTTGTCACTGACTCTGCTAGTGCTGTGTTTACAACCCAAGAGTGGTCCTGGTTTCTTAGCAGCAGGAGGTACTGGGAAGACATCTTTCCTATGAGTGGCTATGAACAGCTCTGCAGGAAATGGCAGAAGGTGGAACAGATGGGCAGTGATGTCTGCGAACTTTGGGGGTGTCGTAGAGAAAAATAGCACAACAAAGTTGTCTGTTGGGATGCTTCTCTACCTGCACCATGCCATGCTGCCCTGGGCTTGGTCCACTGGAGTACAGTGTAGCCGTTTTTGCTGTTGAATATTCAGACCCTTGAAATTACAGCTGACATTTGAAACAACATAGGTTGATGTGTAAAATACATAACGGTGTCAGAGGAGGAATGTGAAGTTTAAAATGAGGCAGTCTTCAGTGTTGTGGCAGAAATTTGGGCCCTATCTCAGAGCATAATTTAAATGGCTTAACCTTACTGCAGGAGAAAGATGAGCTTCTGAAATGCCAACAGTGCTTCCAAACTGCCATGAACTTCCAAGTGCATCCAGGACTTTACAGGACATCACTGATGAGGGTTGAAATCCTGACCCTGAAGTCAGTGGGAGTTTTGTCATTTTCGTCAGCTTTTCTGGAATTTCAACCCAAAAGATATCATGATTGCTTGTCTAGAGGTAATGTAGAAATGTGCTGAGGAGACAACCCTAGCTGAGACAGGAAAGTGCAGGAAGCTAAGTGCTTTAAGATTGTTTTTAGTGTTTATTTTTCATGATGATGATCTCACTCCTGTATTTTCCTATTTTGGGATCTGTTTTCACTCTTTCCCCCCTCATTGCTTTTGATAACGTTTCTTCTAACTCTCTTTTTGTGTAAATGGGAGCATTACTGTTGCATTTCAGTCCACATAACATACATTTTATTCCTGTACCTCTCCAAGATGTTGAGGACAGGCATCACAAGAAGTTATTTGAAGTGATTAGGTTAGGAAAGTCCTTAGAGCTGTGTTTCCTATGTGTTATGCACAGCGTTGCCTCAGTGTATGCTTTTAATAGTTCTTTAGTAGTTCATCTGTCTAAAACCTGAGAGAACTGTATTCTTAGCTATCTTAGGAATGAAAGAATTTATTTCATCTGAGTAACACAGAGACAATTTAAAGAATGCTCTTTGAAATGGTTTTATTTCACTGTAAATCTTGCCAAATGAAATATGTTTTTGTACAGTTGGGCAGTGCATCAACAGCAATGTAGTTAAAACAATGAAGATAATTTTTGTAACATTTTGATGTTGCCTATGCTGAGCAGTGTTCTGGATGAAGAGTAAACATCCTAATGGGAACAATCTATTCATATGAATCCCAAATCTTTGCTGAGACTGTTGCTAGGCATTCCAAACTGTCATCTTTCATCTTCTCACAGATTGTTAAATAAACACTGTTTTTCTCTATTACTTGCTCAGTATCTCAGGGATTTCAGTGGGGATATCATGAAATGGAAACATTCTCAGTAATTTGTACTTCCTTATGTCTAATAGCTATCAGTGAGGAAAAACCCAAATATAACATCTTCTTTACTGCTTGATGGGAGTTCTTTTTTCAGTGATCCTAATACTCCTAACCAGGAAAATTTCACCAATATCTTCCTTCTATTTATTTTTTAAAATTATACAGCTCTCTAGGTGCAACTGGCAGCGTTCAGTAAGTGCCAGAGACATTTCTGCCTCAGAGAAACTGCTTAGATTATAAGCAATATGAAAACAACCCTTTGGAAGATTAGGCTGTGCGTGTTTTGAGTGAGGTATTTTCTCCCACGGACACTGGAGAGTCAGTAACAACCATCAGTAGGAATAGGCTGGATAAATGGGTTAGCCAGCATGGCAGGTTATTAACCTAGCTAAGTCTACTTCTAGCAGTCTATGACATGTCAAGCCTAACTGCAGATGTTGGGGAAGGTTGTATTTCTCTCTTACAACAGCTAGCAATGCAGTCTTAAGGTGGACTTTTTGTTTTTCTTGGTATTTCTACAGATTCTGTGATGTTTTGTATAGAGTTTTCATCCATTAATAACAAAGTTACTTCACTAAAGTTAACAAGTTAGAAATGTGTGACCTATAATGAATTTTTGGATCAATATTTTAATGTCTATTTGAGATAAAATTTGAATTTTGAGGCATGTCTGTATATGTAGGTGTGGGGAGTGCAAATTTTTCAAAGTTTTGATTTGAAAATATCAAAGTGCACTCTGATTTTTGTAGTGAAAGCATCATATATCACTCTAAAGACAAGAAAATATACCCTGTACTTGTGTTGATATAAAGGCTTGCTTTCAGCTCTGTGCGTTAATGCATTTGTTTGTAAGTGAGGTTGTCAGTGAGAAAAATACTCTTGTTTTTGAGCTAGACTCCCAGAAGGAATATAGTTTCCATGGTGCAATCAGAAGTGTAGGTGAAATTTAATTTTCTGCTTCTGGGATAAAGCACATCATTTTCTTGGTAGGAACACACACACCGTGCTAGTAAGGCTCACAGGCAACATTACCACGGCCAACTTTACAGTGTTTTTTTTTATGCTTCCCTCCAGCTGCCTTGATCTCACCAGCTGCCTCTTCTGCCCATGCATAACACCAGCCCCAATGTTGATGCGTGTAGCTCAGTGTGCTTGCATTGTGAGAAACCCATGCCTAGTGTGAAAGTGGCAGTTTGACCTTCTCCACACACTGTATAACGGACTTGGTAAGTGTAGCTCAATGGGATTTTGGTATGACTTAAGGCAAGGCATTGAGGTCTTATTTCAATATGCTAGAGCTGAACTAGAGAAACAACAGAAACAACATTTTCTCTCTATGTCGTTGCAACATATTTTTCTAAATCATCAAAGTTCCTGTGTTCCATGGAAAGTTGGAATTTTAGGTAGCATACCTTCTGGAAGGCATTTGGACAGAGTATTTCCAACTGGAAAAAAATTTTGACATGTCTGTAAATTCTGCATCTCAGTAAAAGAGTGAAATAAAATATTTTTAAGTCACATGAGTGAATTCCTGCATGTATTCTAAAATAAAAACATTTTTTTTTTTTTCATTCCACTCTACTGCAGTGGAAGACTAAAATGAAAAAACCTGGATGTTGTTCAGTATTGCAGTAATAGTCTCAGAATAGGAGAAAATTAGAGAACAATACAGTAACCATAAATTATCCAAACAGTGACTGAAATTTCTGCTCGCAGTCATGGAAAATGAGGGACATAAATATGGTAGTTCAGAATAAAGAGAATTTATTATTTATTGATTTTCCATCAGGGCCGGGATACTGCGGGAAAAAGAAAAATTCACATGCTTGGAAAGAGGAAATATACAGTTAGAGTCTGAGAAATATTTGTGACAGGACAAATTTATGTGCCTTTATTGAAAAAATGGGACTTAAGTAAGATGTAAGGAGTACACAAGTCTTGTGCCAGCACTCTGCACAGAGGTGAATTTCATCCAGAATGAATAAGGCTCTTTTACTTATTTTGTTTATTTTCTGCAGTCATTGTGTCCAATTCATAGAATCATAGAATGGCTTGGGCTGGAAGGGACCTCAGAGATCATCTAGTTCCAACCCCCCTGCCGTGGACAGGGCTGCCAGCCACTAGCTCACTAGGTCAAACTGCCCAGGAACCCATCCAGCCTGGCCTTGAACACAGCCAGGGATGGGGCATCCACAGCTTCTCTGGGCAGCCTGTTCCAGCGCCTCACCACTCTCTCAGGGAAGAATTTCTTCCTGATGTCCAACCTAAACCTCCCCTCTTTCAGTTTTAGCCCATTCCCCCTTGTCCTACCATTCTCCACCCGTGTAAAAAGTCGGTCCCCCTCCTGCCTGTAAGCTCCTTTCAAGTATTGAAAGGCCGCAGTGAGGTCTCCCCGGAGCCTTCTCTTTTCCAAGCTATTTCCAAATATTATATTTCTCTTTTCCAAGCTGATTCCTAGCACTGTGTTTTTTAAACAGTGTTTTCACGCAGCAATGTGTCACCTTGAAGTCAAATACCAAGGGCAGTTTTTATAGGAAAGTTATTATATTGCTTAAATTTAAATCAACATGTTGCTTCCATGGATTACTCAAATGTTAATAAATCCAGTTTTACTTTTCAAATGCTATAATTCAGAACAAGCGCTTAACATTTATGAACTAAACCACATGAAAAAAGTAGCAGTTGGTCATGTTTGGAATGTATCTGGATTTTTTCTCCATCAGCTGTGTAGTTCGTGGTACCTGATAATTACTGACATTATTTATTTTACCAGGGCATTTCATGAGTGTGATATCCTATTAATTGCAACTTGTGGCCACTGTTTCACCGTTAACCATATTTGTGAACTGTGATTTCAGCATATGGAACTGTCAATGCCATCTTTTAAAGATTTTGAGTATCAGATTTCTAAATGAAAATGTAACCTAGATTGTTTTTAATACAACAAACTCTATAAATGGTGGTAACACAGCTAAACTTTCCTTTAAATGTATATTTTGTAATGCTTCCTTATTAATTTAGAGCCTCTGAAAACCATCTGTATGGTTTGAAGGTAATTTGCCTTTCCTTCAACAATTTTTTGAAGACTAATCTAAGTAAAGTAGCCTGCCTTGAAAGGACCTCAGAGGAAAGTTTGGATTTGTGTGGTTTAAATAATTTGTCCATAATTATTATTATCAAGAGAAATATAACTGCCATTCAGTAATACAGTCAGAGCATAATATATTTCTTTTCACATATTTTTCTTTTTTCATGTTTCTTGTGTTCAGCCAGACGGTTGCTGGCTTTAATTATTCATCTACCTATATACATGATGGCTGATATATACACATATATATATATATGTATATGCATGTGTTTGCATTTGTAATTTGTCTTTCTATTTAAATATAATTTATTGGTAGATATGCTTTTGTAAGGATAGATGCTACATTAAATTTAATTTTATTGAAAGATATCTGGGACTGGGATTCTTTCCAAGATACCAGTAGATGCAAAGACCACAAATATTTGTAATGTTTTTCTTGTTTTTATTTTGCCATCAAACATTTATTAATAATTCTGTCAATATTAACTTAGATTAATTCTTTGCTAGATTCTTAAAGCTAGATTCAAACTGTTTCAATATATGCAATATATACAGGTTGCAGAAAAAAATACTAGAGCAGCACTAAGACAATCTTATTTTGTACATGTGCTAGCAATCTTACTGTTGAACTCTCAAAATTAGGTCTGTAATTTAACAAGCACAGTCATGACTACAGAGAGGTATGCATCTGCTTTTCTTTTAAATATTGAAAAGCATCTTGACTTTATGGAAGTTGGAAATCTTAACGTAAACATTTATCTAAGCAATGGTAAACTCTGCCTCAAATGTTTTTTCAAAGCAAGTTATTTTCATCCTACAAAGATGAAATCAAGACATGTAGCTCTTTTTCAGGGAAGCTGAATTCAAGGAGGCATTTTGTGGCATAAAAATTGTCCTAGCTTTGGGGATAGTTTGAATTCACCTCACTGAAAAAGTAAAGTAAATCTTTTGTTTTCTTTTGGTGTTTTACGAATAACATGTAAAAAATGTCAATATGTGGGTATGAAATACACCTACACTCTGTTTGGCTCCTTCAGAGAGGTTGAAAGGGCCCTGATCCTTGAGCACTAGACTATCACATTAGGTCATAAACAAGAAGGTAGAGCTGTAGTCTTACAATGGATGCTTTTTGAAATTCTTATGCAGTGCAATGCCTTGTATTGTAATTTTGCAGCTGATTCAGTATCTGTGATGCATGTGCTACGAACTCTTATACTTTCATGGTTACAGCCAAATGGGGGCCACGATATTTTGAAGTAGTACCTCTTTTTCTGTTGTCAATGTGTTTTCGGGGCTCATGTAATGACCAATTCGATAACACAACCAGATTAATGTTCCGAAAGGTGCCATTTTACTCAATTGTAGTAATCCATCTGCCAAAGTTTATGCCAAAAATATAAACCTCTGAAAGTAGGAATTTAAAACAGAAACAATGGTAAGGCAGGTTCAATGGCTGATATGTCACAGGGCAGATGTGCCATTGTGGTGCCCAGTGGTGCGTTGCACAAATCAGAGTACTCACACATCAGTGACCCTTTGTGTATTCATCCTTGTGTCCACGCATGGCACTATTTTTCCTTGGTGACCTTACACTACCAGTTAGTGTTTTGAATAAACTTCTCAGATACGTAAAAACTAAAGGACAGCAATACGTGTCACCTCTCAGAGTAGAACAAATTTTCATTACCGAAATGCTAGGTTTCACAGTAGGTCAAAGGAAGATATACAATTATATAAATTCTCTCTCTTTCCTTATCCCACCACTCTCTTCTCCCTTGTCTCTTCAAAAACATGTAAATTATCTCTCATCAGACCGTGCAAATGCAGAACTTTTTACTCTTTCAGAAAACATACTGTCAAACAAGCCCACTTTGATGAGATTTGGAGGAAACAGGAGCCATCATAGGGGACAGCATTTACTCAGCTAGTTTCACTTAGTGCCATAATGGTGATGCTTCTCTGCCCCCAGTATTTCACAGGAATCCTCAAAAGATCTATCAATAACCTGATACAGTTTTTCTGGAAAACTCCATAGGATGCAGGAGAATGTCTGCATCTCTGTGTTATTTTACTCCTTCCCTAAGAAAAACCTACAGAGACAGGTGTATTGCTGTGCAGTACTCTTGTTGTCCATCTCCTCTTCTTTGGTTACATCGGGTAACGTGGTGTTACAGAGGCTCATTTGGAGGTGGTGGAGAGGTGATCTGCTGCTGGAAGTCAATCTCATAACAGCTTCATGTCTGACTTGTACTAGATGGGAATTGATTCCCTCCCTCTGCAGACTGTGAGAAGGTGAATTTGCCACAGAATTATACATTGATGACACATCATATTTTTCACACATTTTAATATGTGTGTCCAAGTAAAGCATCTGAAACAGTGTTCTTAATAGGCAGTATTTCATGGCTTAACAACCTTTTGTGGCCTCGTGTCTCATTCTGTAATGAGTGTACATTGACCTGCAAAATTTGTCAGATTTGTAAGGGAGAAGACATTCCAGTGAAGCCTCCATTCCTTCAGCAGCCTGCTCTTACCCACATCATGCAGAGCTTGGCCAGATCTGGACTACAACCAGCTCAAAACAGGCAGAAGCTGGGACCAGACAAATCAGTGTAGAGAGTCATGTGTCAGCCTGGGTTCCTCTTTAACATATTTTAATTTGTTACAGCTTCCTTGTTCACTTTGTTTCCACTGTAACAGGAATCTGCAGTCTTCTTGCTGTTTAGCTTTTTTCTTTTGTTTCATGAGATCTCATTGAGATGGTGAGTACCCAACATTTGGTTCTTTTATGCATTCTGGATTCAGTATTTGCTTTTGTCAGAAGGAAAAATGTGCTTTCAGCTGCAGATATTTCAGCTTTCACTGCTGAAAGGAGAGCTTATGGTTTGTAGGGAGATGTGTTATCTTTTATTATAACAGACAATGCAGCTGAAGGAACAGGCAAGATTTCAGGCACACAACCCTAGTCAAGGATGAGCTTGTGAGAAAAACTGAGAATACTCAGTGCCTGATCTGCATCAGTGAGAGGAAGTGTTGATCTGCCTGAGTTCAGGAAGGCCCTAGAGGGGGACCTGGATAGGCTGGGTCAGTGGGCTGAGGCCAACTGCATGAGGTTCAAGACCAAGTGTTGGGTCCTGCACTTTGGTCACAACAACCCCATGCAATGCTACAGGCTTGGGGCACAGTGGCTGGAAAGCTGTGTGGAGGAAAAGGACCTGGGGGTGATAGTCAACAGCCGGCTGAACATGAGCCAGCAGTGTGCCAGGTGGTGAAGAAAGCCAATGGCATCCTGTCTTGCATCAGGAATAGTGAGGCCAGCAGGGACACAGAGGTGATCATCCCCTTGTATTTAGCTCTGGTGAGGCTGCATTCCAAGTGCATTGTTCAGTCTTGGGCCCCTCACTACAAGAAGGACATCGAGGCCCTGGAGCGTGCCCAAAGAAGGGCAATGAAGCTGGTGAAGGGCCGGGAGCACAAGTCTTATGGGGAGCGGCTGAGGGAACTGGGGCTGTCCAGTCTGGAAAAGCCTCAGGGGAGACCTTACTGCTCTCTACAACTGCCTGAAAGGAGGGTGTAGTGAGGTGGGTGTTGGCCTCTTCTCCCAGGTAACAGTGATAGGACAAGAGGTAATGGCCTGTACCAGGGGAGGTTTAGGTTGGACATTAGGAAAAATTTATTCTCCAAAAGAGTGGTCAGGCTGCCCAGGGAGGTGGTGGAGTCACTGTCCCTGGAGGTGTTCAAGGAACGTGTAGATGTGGCACTTGGGGACATGGTTTAGTGAGCATAGGGTTGATGGGTGGACAATTGGACTAGATGATTTTAGAGGTTTTTTCCAACCTCAATAATTCTGTGATTCTGTGAAGTAAGATGTGTATAAGGTAGGACAATAGTTTTATACAAACATTATTTCAGCCCAAACTCCCTGTTTTAACAGATGACATGAGAAGTGGTAACCTTACCCTGTTCACTTTGAAAAATATATTTCCCTTACACTTCCTTCTCCATGGAGCAAACCTTTCTATAAAAACGCTAAAATGTTTTAATGTTATGCATATTGCTTAGATAAAGAGAGAGGTATGTAATATATGCAAATGTCATCTTCATGGTATCTATCTTTGACATTTAGAAAAAAACAACTTCCTCAGGCAAAGATTTGTCATGCATCACAGAACCTCAGAATAGTCAAGGTTTGCAGGTCCCTGTGGAGGTCATCTGTTCCAACCCCTGCTCAAGCAGGGCCACCCAGAGCAGGGTGCCCAGGACCATGTCCAGGTGGCTTTTGAAGATCTCCAGGAAGGAGACTCCATAACCTCTTTAGGCAACCTGTCCCATTGTCCCATCACCTGCACAGCACAAAAGTGCTTCCTGGTGTTTAGATGGAACCTTCTGTGTTGCAGTTTGTGTCCATTGCCTCTTGTCCTGGCACTGGACAGCACTTAAAAGAGCATGAGCTGATTGGCCTTGCCATCAGCTGATAAAACTATCACAGGTCTTGGGATGGAAGTCAGCCCTATGGCACCACTAGCCCTACTAGAAATATTCAGACATCTCTTTACAGCTGAAGTAGCTCTTCCCTGAATCAATCCAGTTCTCCTCTGTGTTCAGAGCTGGAGATGGATATTGTTCCTTGCCCATCTACCTCCAGCCATACAGAACAATGAATAACGAGCTTGGGATATTCTCTACTGTGTTCCTCTGAACATGGAAATGCCTATTTTTGAGAGGAGGAACTCCTGTATTTATTTCCATTCTGTGGTACTTTGGCAAATATTTCAATATCAGATAATCTTTTACCTTTCTGCCTGGCCTATCTGTATTGTATAAAATGCAATTTTTTTCTTACTGTGAAAACACTGAGACTGCATTTGAGTTCAGAAAGGTCTGCACTGTTGGCATTGTTTCTGAATACATTGAATGTATGCAGTTTTCAGTTTTTCTCCTTTACATTTAGATCTGCTGATTTTCTGTATAGCTTTTTACAGATTGTTCTCAAAACTGAGATTACCTGGCTCATTGGATGATGCAAATATTTGCCTGTATCCAGTTTGAATTTCTGAGTCAGTCTCCAACAATTGTAGCTGAACGGTAGTCAGTCTTTTATGGAAAGATTTAGTGTCAATTAAAACATTCTCCATTGATTGTTACTTGTTTCGTTGGTTAATTGTTATGAAAATTATGACTAGAAATTAGGTGAACATTTCTTAATTTGGAGGGCTTCAGCTTTCAGCTGTCCTGCACTTTTTTTTTTTTCTATTTTGCAGTATTGCTATCTACAGTAGAGCTTGTGCTAGTATTTGCAGTTGCCAACTTATTTGATTAATGTAGTGATAAGCCTGGCCTAAGGAAAAGATGTTTTCTATTTTATGGATTAATCTGATTACAAAATTGATATGATTTTTATGTCTTTTTTTTTTTTTTAGCCCGTGTTTAAAAAAATCAATATACCCCAAGTATCTCTATTAGTTTAACAGTGATAAAAATCATTGACATTACGAAAGGAGTTGTAGTTGGCTTTGGTTCATTATATGTTGGAAATGGCATTTCTGGTGATCTAGATCTTAGTATGGGGAAAACATTGGCCTGTTTTAGCAATTTATTTTGCTTTGAACTCATTTCCTAGAGATTTTCCACAGCTTCTGTGCCATAAAAGCTGCTTTGCCTGTTTGACCTTCTTAGTAGAAGTTATATAACAGGCTGTCTCCTTGCATTTGCACAGCCTGAAGTTTCTCTTTCCTGTTCTTTTTGTCAGTTAATCTTTGACTGCTTTTATTCTTACATAAATATTTTATAAATGTCTGTCCAAAATATCTCCCTCAAAGGAGTATGAGCCTTCTTGTCTTCATTCTTCTTCACTAGAACAGCACTCAGTTCTATGCACTGTCAGTGGACTTAAGTTTTTTGCTGGAATGCAGAAGACAGTGATACCAGGCAAAATTATTGCTCTTTTGGTAGCTGGAACATATACAGGCATCAAATCCATAGCATTTGTTTTGGACTAATTCCTCAAACTGTAAACTGCACATTTCAGACTATGCTATTTCGGACAATCCACCGCTTTGTTTCTCTAGATCTTGGAGATAACATACATCTTCTTTGCATGTATATTTTAATGGCATATGGTGATTCTGTTGACTTGAAACAGATTCTTCGTGTTGATTTTTTTTTTTTCTGTATATTTTGGAATAATAAATTCTCGTGTTCATTCCATGCTCTAATTAGAAGAAAAGTTACTCTTACAGTTTCTGCTTCTCTTCCTGTATAAAAACACAAATATAGAAGAGAAAATTCTTAATAATCTGGAAGCAGGTGACCCTACATTACTCTTTGTAATGGTTCTGAATATGTGCCAAATGGTCTTTGTTTAATAAAGTTTGACCAGAGGGAAAGATCTGGACATGTGTATGCTTTTGAAAAAATACAAACATCCTGAATGAGATAGGCAAGGACGTCATTTTGCATTCTGCTGGATACTCTTGGAATGAAGTGCAACAGTTTAGAACACTGCTGCTGCCATGTTAATAATGACAAAACACAGCTCTGGAGAAAATATGCTGGGGTAGTCCAAAAGTGTATCTGCTCCATTGTGCTTCTGTGTACACATTTTAATAAAACTTTCAAGAACCACATCACACCTTTGCTCAGGTTGCATCTTGAAAACTGTTATATGTAGATGCAGTGGCTCTACACTAATTCATATTTTAAAGAAGGGGTGAGATTTCTCTTTCCCTCCTTTCTCGTGCCTGAATTCATACATTCTTGCCTTAGTGTTTTCCATTTTTTTTGCTTATGAAATAAACTAAATCCAAATCAAACAACGTTTCTTTTCTTT